>JAUTDX010004095.1:0-43454 GCA_030844895.1 Ambrosia x helenae
TTTTAAAAGTTTAACCTGGGTTTATATATTTGATGAATTTTCAGGATAGGTGGACCCGAGAAGAAGGTGTTCAGGTCTGGGTTTTGGCTGGGTTCGGTCATTGTATGTTGTATATGTTTTTCGAAGGATAGGGGTTGTTAAAGTGGAATGACGTGATTTGGACCGTTGGTTACACGTGGCCGGGTTAAACATACGGTTACTATATTAATAGACGTTGTGATTTGAATGGTACATGTGTCATTATTGTGATTATTTGTGTTTACAAGGGCATTTAAGGTATTTTGGTAAGGAGTCTAACACATTTTTTTGAACCCATGGCCTGATTTCTTTACAAAAGTAGTCGATGATGGCTATTATTTTGCCTGAGACTCTGACATTGTTGCTGACGGTTTTCAATATCGGTGTTGCAATGTTTGCTCTCTAGGATAATTTGGGGTTTTTTGTTTGTTTTATTCATGGGTGTGATGAGTTTGTGAATTATTATTTGCCTGAGACTCTGACATTGTTGCTGACGGTTTTCATACCGGTTGTTGCAATGTTTGCTCTCTAGGATAATTTGGGGTTTTTTGTTTGCTTTATTCATGGGTTGTGATGAGTTTGTGAATACTACAAAAACGTAGTTGCCAATCTAGCCATGGCGTGGCAGGGATGGATGGCGGTCGGTGTTTACCCGCAAACCTCCTTGCAGCTATTGCGTGGTAACTGGTTGTGTACCTCTGAGCCTAATAACTGACTATATACGTCGCCTCATATGGGCATTCCCATGACTGAATTTTAACAATAGCATTGTTGGTGTACATAAAATTGGAAAAATTACGAACTTCACCATCATGACTCTTATATATATTAATCCATGGGGTATTTGATCAGTACATGTGCCATTATTGTGATTGTTTGTGTTTACAAGGGTATTTAGGGTATTTATGACGCAAACCTGTGGCCTGATTTCTTTGCAAAGTAGTCGATGATGGCTATTGCTTGCCTAAGACTCTGACTTTGTTGTTGACGGTTTTCGGTACCGATTGTTTCAATGTTTACTTGCTTGGATAATTTGGGTTTTTTTTTTCACTTTTTACATAGGCTGTGATGAGTTTGTGAATACCACAAAATCTTGGTTGCCAATCTTGCCATGGCATGGCAGGGATGGATGGCGGTTGATGTTTACCTGCAACCTCCTTGCAGCTATTGTGTGGTAACTAATTTTGTACCTCTGAGCCTAATAAGCTCATTTATATATATCTTTGGCTTCTGTTCTGTGAACGTTTATCATCTTTTAATTAAAGGTGGTATGCATAACGATTCCTTCATTATGAAATCGTGTAAAGGGTAAGTGTTGGTGACAATAAATTTGTCTCTTCATTGGAGTGAATTTATTTTTATTAATGACATTTTCTTTATTTCTTAACTTATTGTGTACCTCTAAGCCTGATAACCGACCTTCTAGGTTGGCTCCTACTCAGTGGCGGACCCATAAATTTTTTTCATGGGGTGCGAAAACTTTTAGGGGTGGTGGCTTTCGGGATATAAATTTTTTTTCGGTATGGTTCGGGTCGGACTGGGTCGGGTCCTATAAAAAAGTATAATCTAATAAAATTCTATATAATTAACAAATGTATGTTAAACGTCATTATAAATGCGTAATGAAAATCTAATATATCTAAAGTTGCTCTCTACGAGTTTTTATTATTTAAAATTTAGCCATAACCAATGTTTTTAAAACCGAACGGGCATTAAGCCAGTCTTAGAAAAATTAAATATTAAAATCGTAACAAGTAACCTATATTAAATCGTAACAATAACTAAACTATAATAAATCGGAACAATAAGTGCCACTTGGGCTACTACCCAGTGGCAGAGGACAAAGTTCTCTTGGTGAAAAGGCCATGGTTCGATCTTGATATAGGTGTAATTGGTGGTGTATTTAGCTATTAAAAAAAAATCGGAACATTAAGTAACCTAATAGCTAAAAAATCTATGAATATGAAACTATAAATCCTAAATTTATACAACATGTGTTAAAGTAGCAAATAATAATTAAAAACTTCAAAATATTTATTAACCAAATGCATGTGTTAGAGACTTTGTATTGTAAAGAGTGAAAAGAAATGGCACACTCTAGCATAATTTTTTTATATTAAAAACACACATAATTAAGTGGCATCATCTCCTTCTTCCAAAACTAACCTGCAACAAAAAATGGCTGTGCCCGCTTGAGAAACATCCGTCATACTTCTTTGCTTTCTCCAACGACGCCCCGATTCTTTTATCGTCTTTTCAAGGGAGGCGATTGTAAATTTTCATGGGGGGCGTTCCAGATTTTCGCGTACTTCTTACACTAAAAAAATGTTTAAGGGGGGCGGCCTCCCACCTTACCGAAGCTCTAGGTCCGCCCATGCTCCTACTGCCACTCCGTTATTAATTGATGATCATAATTCATTTTCAGATTTGCATATGTTGTTTTGAAGAGGCTTCTGCCTGAAGAGAAAGTTGAGTCGTTTCAAGGTCTTGCACTGGCGGCTGATGAAAGAGGTGTTGTCTTTGATGTTGCCGAGGAAGACTTGAACACTTTCCTTGCTGGTACTACAACAGATTAATAAATTTCCTTTTATGTTGTTCTTGAAAGTGTGATATGTATATAAGAATTAATTTTTTTTTGGTAAAACAAGGTCTCTTCGAACTTGCTGCGGCGGTTGTTTATGTTGTACGGTGCACCCTTAAAAAGACCCCGGCGTGGATTGAAACTCTTAAACATCACACTGGGTACTATGAAGATGAGCTAAGGTTAATGCTTATGTGATTTTGTCACAAGGGTATTGTTTCTTTTTTTCATGTTATGGTATTTGACTTGATAAATATGTTGTTTTTTGTTTTGTACAGGGAATGTGCAAAGACTTTAGTGACTTTTCATGACTGTGCTTTCGTGTGTGTGTTTTGAATTATTGTACGTTTAAAGGGTGAGAAGGATTTTGTATGAAGAAATCAAATGCCAAGAGATAGTTTTGGATGGATTGATGAACCTTAAGTTTGAAATGAGTATTTGCCCCAACCCATCTCTAATAAAGTTTGTTAAAGGCTGACCAAGATAAGAAAGGGGTTTCAAGTCAAGGTTAATAAGGTTTTGGGATTTTGTTCTGTTGTAAGAAGTGTTATCCTCAAAAGCTCATACTAAAATTCCATCACATTGAGCGAGTTGAAACAATGTCAACCAAACTGTTTTCAATCCACGTAAATCACGTGTTGTGTTCTTTTTATTGTATCGTGTTTTTTTAGTTACTTCAAATTCTTGCTAATACAAAGGCGCAACGCGCCGTCGCTAAAAACACCTAGTTAGATTTTAAAACCATATTATACACACCTAAATTCACTGTCTTTTATGCGACTCACTCTAAATTCATTCTCTAATATTTTTTCACTCTTAAAGTAGCGTTTGGTATAATGGAATGATGGCGGAATGGAATGAACCTATTCCACAAGGTATTATATTCCCTCAGAATCATTCCATCCATCCCTCAAGTTTTTTTTTCTATTCCATCTCCTCTTTCACCCTTCAATAACAACATCAAACCCCACCACCCACCACCATCGTCACCACCCACCACCATGGCACCACCGCGACACCCACCACAGTCGTCGCTACCCACCACTGTCACCCTTCACCGCTGCCATCCACCTTACCCACCACCATCGCTCCCAAGTCTACCTACCACCACCCACCACCGGCGTCATCCACCTCTACCTACCACCATCGCTACCACCACCACCCTTCACTACTACCACCCACCACCGCCACCGCCGCCACCACCACCACCCATCACCAGCGCCATCCACCTCTACCTACCACCATCGCTGCCACCGCCACCATCGTCACCCACCTACCACCGTGCCATCCACCTCCACCCACCACCGTCGCCACCACCACCCCCTACCTTCACCCACCTACCCACCACCACCACCACCGACGCCATCCACCTACCACCGCCGTCAACACCCACTACCCACCACCGTCACCACTCATCATCATTGCCACTAATCACCACCTACCACCGCCGCCATCCACCACCACCACCCCACCCCACCACCGTTACCCGCCCACCATAGGCGCCATCCACCGCCGTTGCCTGCCACCATTACCTCCACCCACCACCACACTACATATCACCACTAGCCACCACCCACCACTGCCAATCACCAACAATTTTTATTCCCTTCATTTTTTCCTTCCTGCCAAACAACATAAAGTAATACTTTGTTTCATTCACACATGGCAACTAAACAAGACATGGAATGGAATTGTAATGATTCATTCCATTACTCTGTCCATTCAATTACCACGTTCATTCCACCACTGCCAATCACCACCAATTTTATTCCTTCATCTTTTCTTGCCTGCCAAACAACATAAAGTTGTAATTTTGTCATTGTCGGCTTAATCGTCCTGAAAATCAAAAGTATATAAATATAAAACTAATTTACCAAGATTTATAAGAAAATCATTAAAAAGTGGCATTAAATTAATGTTAAATATATATATATATATATATATATATATATATATATATATATATATATATATATATATATATATATATGAAAAGGGTTAATCCTACATGACACTCATACTTGCATTCTCCCCTTGAGAGTGCCATGTAGGATGTCATGTGGTATTGAGTTATTTTAGGAAAACAAAAATTTTAAAACCAAATTGGATTTTTCTCTCTAATGGTTCATCCCATAATTTTTAAACGTTAATATCTTTTATATACGAGATTTTTTAAAGAAAAAAATTACAACAAATTAACGAGCGTTTTATTATCTTTCCAACGAGTACCATAGTGCTATATAAAAAACGGAGAAAAAAAGACTATTTTTTGTGGGGTTTTGTTCATACTGGAAAAAAAAAAGACAAAGTGTTCAGGTTATTCATTAATCATGTATAGGCAAGTCATTAATTATGTTCAAACCAGTAAATATGAATTCTATTTACAATAGGTGTTAGCATTGGTGTTGTACATTGTTTTAGGTTAGGTTTTAATATTAGAGTTATACATTATTTAAGGTTAGGCGTTAACATTGGAGATACATTGTTAATTGTTTTAGGTTAGGTGCTACCAAAAACTTTTCTGTATGTAACTGTAAAGCAAAACAGTCTATTTTGTATGTAAAATTGATATGTCATATTAGATTTCTCAACCCCGGGACGCTCCCGGGATATAAATCTAGTTTAGTATATAAACAAAGCGAGTGTTTGTAATTGATTACAATTGAGGTGTATACTGGAGGAGCCGTGAGCAACTAACTATGTTATAAATACAAAGGTTAAGGGTAACCCTAATTACACAAATGTTGGAGAAAACAAACCGCCCACCTCCCTTAGTTTGACTTTCGTCGACCCTGACGACGGCTTGACCAACCCCGACAGAACCCTGTCGTCGCACCCTGACCTGGTTGCGCTGCTTGCTTCACTGCTTCCCCAGTCCACACCTGCCTTGTGTTCCCGTTTTCGTTGAAAATGTTGATTCATTTTGCAAGTTCGTGTTTTTGTCAACCAGAGTGACGTTTTTCGGATCCATCGTGTGTGTTCTTTGGTTTTTCGTCAAAGGTATAGACCTAAACACTCTTTGGTTGAATTTATTAATTGTTTGAACGAACTATATTTGGGTCACTGATGGGATTGAAGTTAGATGTGATTTGTGTTCACACTTCTGCTACTCGATTAGTATATGATATTAATTAATAAAATATAAAATTGGATTTTTTTTAAATTAAAATTAAAATTTTACACCAACTCCTAATTCCTAACATTATGAACATGCATTCCCTAATCGTACTTCTAATAAATGATTCAATTAATGTCATGTGTGACTTTTTCCTTTAATATAATATTCTAACTTTTTTTTTGATGTAATATTTAACTTTTCATTAAACACATAACCGGGAAAAAATTACATCAAGATAGCGGGCAGGCGGGCAACAAGCTGCACCGCCAACCCCTTCTGAAATAAATATAAAATAAAGTAACCTAATAATAAAATATAAAAATAAAGTAAAATGTTATAATAAGTAAACAATACATCAAAGTATATTTTTTAAAGATCGGTGATTGTATGTGTTTAATCGATTACATCATATTTATCCAACAAGTGTAATAAATATGTTTATTCAACCCGTGCAATGCACGTGTTTTTTTTCAACCCGTTCTTTTCATCTTTTTTTGTTAATATAAAAATATGTGATTCTATAATAAATTATAAAAGGGGTTGGTGGTGGAGTGGTTTGTTATGCATTTGTATTCCCTAAGGTCTCAAGTTCAATTCATGAGAAGTGCAAGTCTTTTTTTTAAAAGGTCCAAACACTTTTTGCAAACCACAAAAATGATCCAATTAGCCCTCAAAATCTCAAGAATTACAAATGTGTCATGGTAAATATTCCAAGAAACACTTGTATGGAATATCTATTAGACCCTTTGACTTGGCACTTCAATTCCCACTTGGTTTCATTTAAAAAAAAAACACAAACAATGAAAATCGTGACTTCATTTGCGGCTGTAACTTAACCGGTATTCAAAGCAACAGAAAATCGAGGGGAATGCTAACTTTCATAATATCCTATAATGTTAGGTGTTTTGGGTGGAGGCTATCATCGACTGAGTTGTTCCGAATCAAATATTCATTGATCAAAGCATTCACACATAATCTGATAGATCTTTTGAAGAACTGATTAATCGGACGAGAATAAAGATAAGAGTCCCGTTGACGAATATTGATGATATATGTATGAAATTTGTATTTTACATGTTTTGGTCAATAATAACTTCTTAGTGTTTTGGATACATCAGAATTATAAGGCACGCAACGTGCGCCTTTAAACCCACTATCCTATAATGAAGATTTCGTTTAAAATTTGCTAATTCTACCAGTTTGCACTTACCTGATCGTCAACCAAATTTAAAGGTGCGCAACATGCACCTCAATGCCCACTAGTCCATTATTATCTATCCACTCCCCTTCTAGAATTAGGAATTTAAATAATACTAATAACCAAAGCATTTGTGCAATAAGGGGTTGTACCCTATGCTTAGGGGGTTTTTAAAAAAAAAAATTGATGTTACACTTTTAGCCCAATGTTAAATTAACACTAACAATTTTGATTTTCCACTTCTAACATAAAACTTCTCATTTTTTTACTTTTAGCGCAAAGATTTTCATCCTTTACAATTTAACCCTAACACTTTTTTCTTTCAACTTTGGTCCCACGTAATTTTCATCTTACGCAATTTTTTCGTTTTAAGTTCCGTTCTAAATTTTGCGAGTTATAACAAGTTTGTCGCAATGCGCGGGTCCTAGACCGACTTAGTTATTTCACATTAACCATAGTTATTAAAAGTCATCGATTTTACGCCTTTGGCATTAACGCGTCGTAACGAGCGTGCGTGGTTCTACGATTTTACGCATTCTTTTCATTCGGTGTTATTTTTTCTTTTTTTATTTATTTTACTTTTACGAGCTTTTTGGTGTTAGTGGTCGCTCATGGTTGTGTGGTATTAGTGCTACTTGGTATGGTTTTACACCCCGCCGCAACGCACGGGGGCTTAATACTAGTTAGGGTTTATGAAAGATGATATTTAAAAAAGTTAAACACAATGAAATTTTTGGTGGGGAGAATATTCCAAAAAGCGAAAGCCTTCCAATTTATATGTTGTGAGTTTTGAATTTATAACATATACATATTCATTAAAAGCTCTAGAATATAGTTAATTGCTCAAACTTTAACCATTAAGGGTGAACATGTAACCGAATTAATTAAACTGAATTGACCGAATCAAACAATTAACCGATGGATGGTGGTGGCATGGTTGATCAGAGTGGTAGTGAGTTGGATGACGGTTGCAAAGGTGGGGGCTATATGTTACATATAAAATAATATAAGGGGTAGAATGGTCAATATGCATAGTTGGAAGTTAGTTGGTATTATAAATACATGTAATGAGTATATATAAAGTAGCTATTGATTTGGATGAATCATCTCCTCTATTGTGTTCTTCTCTAATTCTTTAGCTCTTCCTTTGATCACCATTTGTATCGTAACAATTGGTATCAGAGCAGTCGAACCTTTCGACCTCTGACCACCATCTAACCACCAAGCACCACTGTAACAAACTACCATGACAACCACCCACCACCATAAACATCCACCAACCACTACCATAAACCACTGCTAACCACCATCTTCATTGTTCCATCCATTTTTTTTCGTTTCAGTTCTGCTTTCTCATTCCATTTTGTTCATTTCATTAACTTGGATTAATCAATCGTGATTAATCTGTTCTTGGTTTGATCAATTTGTGATCAAAGCATTCCATCCTAATCTGTTCTTGATTTGGTCAATTTGTGATCAAATCATTTCATTTTCTTTTCAATTCATCCATTCGATTCTTTCACCAAAAAACAATGACGACCAGAAATCAGTCTGAAACAGAGACTGATAATCTTCTCGAGAAAATTGATGCACGATTACAAAAGAACAACGACCACTTTCAGAAGATGGATCAAGAATTCAGCAATATTGAGTCAACATTGATCAAATTGCTAAACACAGTAAGGAAGATGAACGAGAGTCCAATTGCCGATCAAGAAAACCAAGAAGTCAACACCGAAAATTCAGAAATTCATGATCGAATAACTGATGTAAGTAATCCTATTCTACAACATCAAACTAGTCTTATTGTCACGGTTGATGATGAAGCGGATCTTAGAATTGTCATTGCTGATGATGAAGAGGATCTTGGAACTTGTTTTTCTTCTAAACTCACAAAAATAGATGTTGACCACAAGGTGTATGATGAAATGTCTGGGGAGGTTAGAGGTAAAACATTTGAATATTTTGAGAATGATTCAAGAAAAAAAGAAGTGGGTTCTTTAAGGCAAGATTTGAATGTTGAATTAAAATGGAACGATAATGAGGTATTTGATGAAATGCCCGAAGGGTTTGGTAATGAGATTAAAGAAATGATTGTAGAGGAAATAGTTGATAATGATGTTTTGGATGAAAATGGGTATGACAATAAGATTGCACTCGATGTATTCGCTGAAATGCCTGAAAGATTTAGTAGTGAAAGTCAGATTCAAAACCTTGATGAATTTGAGATTAGGGTTGATATTCAAGAAAGTGTTGATCAAGATTCAAGAAACATTGATCAAGCCTCATGTGAAGGGGAGTACACCCTTAAGTTGTCTGATAAAATATTTGGAACATTGGATATTCAAGAAGCAATTGATGATGTAATGTTTGAGAATGTTAGAGATGATGATGTTAAGGGAATTGAGAAGAAAGAACCGGATGATGATGTTAAGAAAGTTGAGAAGGAATCGGTTGTTGATGTTAAACGATTCGAGTGGAAACCGGGTTGGTTGTATTGTTCAAGTGAATACTTAGGGCTGCTGTATAATTGGTTTCTTTTTTAAAACATTATCAAAATAAAACCTGAGATGGAAGTTAAGTCACAAGGTGCATTGTGTGTGCATTTAAATCCAGGTTCCATAGTCCGAATATGTGGACTTTTGAGGACAAAAGTCTTTGTAGGGGAATGTAATATGGAATGTAAAGGTGGACAGATTCGGATGGAGCAGAATACATGTTGTCAACCGGAGGGTTATTTTATTTGGATAGTGCCATGGGTGGACATTCTGAGGAATTACCCTCTGCTGATGGCTACATGGAAGTTTACTCTTGCACGGGCAGCTGGATGTACTGCTGTACTTAAACCATCAGAAATAGCATATTTAGCATATTTACTTGCATAGAATTAAGAGAATTAGGTCCAGATGCTGGTGCATCATTAGCATCTCATCCTGATGTTGACAAGATTGCATGTACTGGAAGTAGTGTTACTGGAACCAAAGTTATGATTGCTGCAGCTCAGAACCGTGAACTTGGTGGAAAAGTCCAATAGTGGTCTTCAATGATGTTGACATTGATAAAGCCGTTGAGTGGACTCTCTTTGGTTGTAGGAAATTGGAGGAGTGTTTGGCTGATGCGCCTGTTGGTAAGGCGTTTTTGTTGCATATGAGTGTTGTTTTAATATTTGGTGGACAAATGCCTATTGTTAAGGTAGGGAAGATGGTGGGGCAGTTTTCGAAGCCAAGATCAGATTCATTTGAAGAGAAGGAAGGGGCAAGACTGCCAAATTATAAAGGAGACAACATTAAAGGCGATGCTTTTAACGAGAAGTCAAGAGTTCTAGACATGAGCTTCCTGTCAAGCTGATGCAGCTACACAGATTCGGATGGAATGATATGAGCTTCCTGTCAAGCTGCTGCAACTACAATTAACCTTTTCAGGCCTTTTGCCAATGGTGGTTATGCTGCGATGCAAAGAGTCATTCAATGGGATCTTGATTTTGTTGCCAATATGTCAGCAGCCGTATGGCTGCAACTGATTCCTGGACATCTCCTGAATGCTTGTTGTTGCCGTATAAACAAGCGCTTATTAGGCTGGACACAACTTCTGGATTTTTCTATGAATGCTCGGCATACATGGGTTGGGTTGGATTGATATTTGTGATTAGTTGACCTTAGGTCAAAAGTCTTATAAGGGGCGAGTATTGTTACATATAAAATAGTATAATGGGTAGAATGGTCAATATGCATAGTTGGAAGTTAGTTGGTATTATGTAGTATAAATACATGTAATGAGTATGAATAAAGTAGCTATTGATTTGGATTAATCCTCTCCTCTCTTGTGTTCTTCTCTAATTCTTTAGCTCTTCCTTTGATCACCATTTGTATCGTAACACTGTATATGACGATGGTGGTTGTGGCAGTTGTTCGGGTGTCTAGTGTGGGGGTTGCAATTACTAGGGTGGTGGCAGTAGTCGGAGGTGGCGAAGGTGGTGGCAAAGACCGGGGTGGCGATGGCAATGAGGTTTGTTGGGGTGACTGAGTGGATGTAGGCGCCTAGGCTGTGTGTTTGTGTGTGTGGTGGGGTGCGCGCGGGGGGGGGGGGGGGGGGATGTGACGACAATAAGTGGTTGGACATTCTATTTACTTTAGCCGACTTGCTTAACAATTTAGAACGAGTTTTGAATTTTTTTTACCCAAAGGAATGATGGAATTTGAGAGAATAAATTATAATTCCGATTCTAATTCCTCTCTAACCAAAGACATTAAAACAAACCACAAATTATGCGAACAAAATACATTATGAAATGTATGACAAATTCCAACATTCCACAAAGCAAACACACTAAATGAGTATATTAACAACTTTGTAAACTTGATTTTTTCCCTAACGAACAATTCATGCGTTAGAAAATGGTAGATGGGTTGTAGTTTTATCCCAGTACTCCCATTACTATTTATTTATATATACATGGTAGCATATATAACAATACATGAAAATTCTACAGACTACATATGTAAAGCCACATAAGTTTCTAACAAGGGGTGTAACACCGCCATAGAAGCTAAGATCCACAAACACTCTAATCATTTAACTCGCCTCTACGTTTAAGTAAACTTGTCAAAAAATTTGTTATACCAAGTCTCTTTTTTCTCTATTGGAACTGCTTCTGGTGAGCTCGCCGGACTTGAATCTGGTGCACTTATCTCACTCTCCGGTATCCCGTTGTCCGGGCTTTCGGCCGGAGCCGGACCCTCACCCTTCTTTGGTCTCTTCTTCTTCTTCTTTGATTTCTTTTTCTTTGAACTAGACGAATCGTCTTCGTCATCATCATCATCATTTGACTCGTCATCGTTACTATTACTATTACTATTACTGTTATTGTCACTGTCCTTTGAATTATCTTCTGGGAGATCAAGCATGAACCCCGAGGTGTAAGGCACACCTGTTGGTGGGATCCACGTGTCCCCAATGATGAACTTTCCTGGCGTGAAGCGATTTATCCTTTTAGAGGATAACTCTTTTACGCCAGGCCATTTAACACGATTCGTTTTGGAAGCGCCGGGCCATGGTTGTTAAATTCGGTGTAAAAAAGGGTATCGAAAGCGAAAGTTGCGTTCCATGGTAACCACCCTTCAGGCTGGATTAAATCATCTATGAATGATTCCATTATGATTGTTCTTGAATATTGCTTCCATGGGCGTCCAAGGTAGGATTTTTGTTTCATTCTCACAGGATAGTATACCGGATCGGCCACAATGCTGCAATTTTGGAGGACAAGTCCTGTCGGTTGTCGGCTTTCCTTCCTGCCTTGTGCTGTAACAATGCAGTTCTGGTTGTCCTTCGGCTTCCGGACAACCATGATGCAGTTTTGAAACACGACTGCGCCGTCTCCAAATATGAAGTCAATGGTTCCGGAGATGGTGCATTCGCGATAGAACTGGCGGTATGTGTGCGCGTATAGGGTGTCTTGGTAACCGTCCATACGACAGTTGTAGAAGACTGTATAGTCCGCGCTAACGCGCAGTGCAACAGCTTGGTGCTTTTCTGGACCAGCTGAGTTTTCAAATCCAATGTCCCTTGCCATGAAAAAGTCCCCAGAAACAGCTGCAAGTTGTTTAGACTGAGTTAGGTATCCAATGAAACTACATTAGTTTAAGCTTAACTCATATTGATGATATAGCTACCAAAACTTTTCAGTGTTGTGTTAAACATGTCAGACATTCACATTACACGACACGCTTAATATGACTAGTGACCTAAACACGGAATAAGTGGGTCACACGACACGACACGCTGAACATGATAAGAGGTAACCAGTTCAATGACATGACATGTTTAATACGTAAAAAATAACCAGACACAATTAATTACACAACATAATAAAGGTTGCTAAGAATTACAATCCATATTTAATTATTTATAAAACTATAAAACTATGTGCAAAATAGGACATAAATGTGTTGTGGCCTATTAACCTATTTAACAAGAAAACTTAAACGTGTTATGTGTGTTATAAAGGGGTTAAGAAAATTGACCTGTTTAGACATGTTTGGAATCATGGCATTAAGGTTTAAACCCATTTATGACATGAACCCATTTAACTTTGTGTCAAGTCAATTCGTTTTATGGGTGGTGTCACAAATAGTCAGCCCTAAATGAAGCATTGTAACTTACTTCAATAGCTATTGCTTACCAAAAGTTGCAGTGTGATAGGTGGTAATTCCATCTATGAAGTTTAAGCTTCCTGTAACTCGTGTTTTATCCGGACCATCACCCATCACCATTAGATGAGTCAAGTTCTTGGGAATTCGAATGATCTCGTTGTATACACCTTCTTTGACGTAGATCACATACGTGTTGTCTGCTTCAACAGGAATCTCTTTCAAAGCTTCATTAATAGATTTGAAGTCTCCACTCCCGTCTAGTGCAACAGTAACATTTGGAGTAATCTTCTTGGGTTCTTCCTGAAGGATTCTTCGTTTCGTCCCATCTACCCATTCGGGAAAGTTGTAATCGTTGTTGAACATTGAAAGCAGCCGACGATTAGCAGCAGGAGGCGTGCCAAATGCTTGAAAAAATTGTGAGAAATCGGTGATCAAAGCAAGGCAGTCGCTGGTTAACTCCATAGATTGCTTCAACAACTTTCCCATTCTTTCCCCTATATCTCCTTCAGTCTTTTCAAACCCATCTAGGCATGTTTGTTGATAAGATATTGCACCACTCATCCATATCTTGAGTTGGAAGAGTGCTTGTCCTAAATCATTAAGATTAAAAATATTCATGTTGTCGAAAGATCTTCGTAGATCATCAACCGCAAGGCCTGCAAGCTCCTTGCAACTCTTTAGAGCATCATTCGTTCTTGGATCTTCTTGCGCCTCTTTCATCAGATTTGAGTTCTTCGCTGCATCATCAAGTTGCGCAATTGTGATCTCGAACAAAGTCTTCACATGGTCATATGGATCTGTGGAATGCGTTTTAGCTTTAGTAAGGCTGTCAACACATGTTTGTTTATAATCTGTGTTATCGCAAACCGCTTTGATGGAGGTCACAATGTCATTATCAGCTTTTGTGGAATCGGATTTCGGTTCAGCATGTCTGTGCACCATTACAATCAAGGAGATCGCAGCCCCTAGAAGCACCAGGGAAGCCACGGTGAGGATGGCAAGTCTTGTCTTGCTCATCTTTAACCCTTGCCCCTTTAGAAAGCTATATATGTTGTTGTTCTTTTGTAGATGTCTCCTATATGTCTCTTCTATATAATTATACAATCTATCTAACTTTTGATTTAATATGTAAAGAATGAAATGCTAGCTATTAGAGAGGGCCTGATCAAAGTGTAAGATTGACCCTCCCTCCTGTTAAATCTATTAAACAAAGGCCTCCCCTTTTGGATATGTTAGAGTTGAAGGAGACCTTTAATTTTGGTATAAAGGTGGGAGCAAAGTAATTTTGAATGAAACAATTTTATGGATTGGTTTCCTTTTTTTGTTGACAAGCTGAGGTTTGGAGGAAAACAAGAACTTTGCATTTTCTATTTCTAAAGGAGAGGACCATGATTTTTCCATTTCACTTGATACATGTATAAGGTTTCCTATTATTTATTTATAACAAGTTAGCTAATTCCATATATATATTTTTTAAAATTATAGAATAACTTTATAAATTTGGTGCCTCACAATTGATCTACCTACACCTTTTCTCTATATGGATAAATTTAAACATGAAAGTGCAAGCATCTTTTTATACAACATATACACAACTGAATAATATAAGCATCAATTGCGTGCCCATCCAAAGAGAATGCCTAAATTTTATTGCCTAAGAGGAAGGCGCGCACGCTAAACCCCACTAAACACGACGACACCTGGGTAAAGTCCATGGCACATCTCTATCCACATAATCATAATTAGGTGGAAGACCTGGTAACGCACTTGTTACTAGAGCGAGCCATAATTTTGTCTCAATAGAAGGGTAAATTAAAGCCGATGGTTGGTTTAAAAAAAACTTCTTAACAAATTGATGTGGTTCCAACAATTATATCGTTGGCCTAAGAAAATAGAGAGAAACCAGATAGAAATTTAGAGAGAATATTGAGACTAGTTTTCTGCATAATTTCTTCTCAAAACAAAGAGCCTTTATAGGCCTACAAGTAACAACTACAATGAAAGCTAGAAGCTACATTATTGGAACATAATACTCACTACCTTAATTGACTTTGACTTTAAATAAATTAACTTTGACTCTAAATAAAAGATTTGACTCTAGATAAAAGATAAATAATGCAAAGCACTAATTAAGCCATCCATGTTCAACATGAAATCATGAGTTGAGTGGCACATATCATTCCCCACCGCTTCAAAACGTTCTTGTCCTCAAGAACGGAACCAGTTTGCCATGGTGGCCTCCATTCGGTCCTCTGCGTGGCATTCGGAGCAATCATAGCCAAACACCACGGTGGCTGCCACTCGACTCGTACGGTATCATTTGGAGTCGTTTCCCTCAAGTTCCCCGGTGGACGCCACTCTAATTTCCTTATGGCACCATGCGTAGAACCTCTTATAGGCTCATCTTCATCCATATATATCTCACAACCTTTCTGAACCAAATAACTCAACGATAGTTCAGTTGTGGATTTTTCATTTTGAATATCCATCTCGTGAGACTTTGGTATTTCCAAAGGTATTAAATAAAAAGGGTAGAGCACCATATTTTGACAACCAAAGAACGAGACAAGGTTGGTGACTGGTGTCGAGGATGAGTGCAGTGCAAACGATTCAGGTGATGGAGATGATTTTATTGTAGGTTGCAACGAAGGGGCATAAACTTGTGTCCCAGTTTGGAAGGGTGTGGTTACTAACTTTTGAATTGGAGGAACGACTATGGAAGCATGAGTGGGTCTTGGCTGTAGCTTTGGAACTGCAACATGTGGATGCGTTTTTGGAGCAGGGAACGAGAATGGAGGTGATGATGCGGTTCTAGGTATTGTTGGAGAAGCGATCGTTGGTACAAATGATGGTGACAAAACAAATGGTGTGGTGGTGGGAACGGGTGGTGGAGATGTAAACGGAGGAGGTGAGTGTGACCATTTCAGGGTGGTGTTTAGAGCTAGGTGTGGTGTGGTGGCAGAAGTTGGTGGTGGTGAGGCGGCAGCGGGTGACGGATTGAGTGGTGTTGGTGGAGCAGGTAGTAGTATTGTGGCGGGAGCGGAAGTTGGTTTTGGTGACGCGAAAACTCGTTTTGGTGGTGGTGTTGAAAACAATCTCTCATAAAGCGAATCGATTCGAGCCATTGTCGCATCCCATTTATGAGCGTCCATAGAAGTGGATCAAGGCTGCTCTGATACCACTGATGTGGTTCCAACAATTATATCGTTGGCCTAAGAAAATAGAGAGAAACCAGATAGAAATTTAGAGAGAATATTGAGACTAGTTTTCTGCATAATTTCTTCTCAAAACAAAGAGCCTTTATAGGCCTACAAGTAACAACTACAATGAAAGCTAGAAGCTACATTATTGGAACATAATACTCACTACCTTAATTGACTTTGACTTTAAATAAATTAACTTTGACTCTAAATAAAAGATTTGACTCTAGATAAAAGATAAATAATGCAAAGCACTAATTAAGCCATCCATGTTCAACATGAAATCATGAGTTGAGTGGCACATATCACAAATTTTGGGCCCAGGGAAGAGAGGGACCTCGGAGATCGCCCACCTTACTTTTCCCGTGGGCCGGCCATGCCGCACATGCGAGGTCTAGCTAGTCAATGGGATGTCATGTGGCGTTAAGGCTACGATCGAGGACTGGAAAGGCAAGTTGGACATGACAGTGATGTCAATGGACAACTGTGTTTTGTTTGACATGGATTTTTTTCTCAAAGGTATCAGGCTTTCCCATTCTGTTTCCCAAAGTGCATCATAGATGTTGATGGGATTGCACGAATAAAATTAAGCCAAACATGAGCATCGTCTTATGATGATGCCAACAAGAAAACTTGAGCGTGGTTTCGATAGGGATGAACCGATGGAAAAGTACAAAGATACAAAACTGAACAATTTATACAAGGTTTTTCACAACTATGGCAGTTGTACAAAAATACCACTAGTACATGAAAACAACAATTGTCATGGCAGGCCATGAATCGAGTGAAGACATGCTGCAAAAGATTGTAAGAACTTTTTTATACAATTTAAATACTTCTATTTAGCAATGGTTTTGTGCAGTTCTGTGTTATACCCTGTGCATCCAGCGTGGTACGGTGGTTTTGGGAGGCTGGTTCTAAAAACGGTGGGCTGGTGTTAGTTTATTGTTTCTCAGCTCTACTTTTCCCCCTACCCCACTCCAACTCCCCCCTCTCTCTATCTACTCTCTCTCTCTCTCTCACCTGCCGTCAACCACCTTCCATGGTCTCTTAACGATGACTTTACGACTTTTTGTTGATGGTTTCCTTTACTTCTCCGAATATGGCGGTTTCGAGGAAAACGAGGATGACAATACCCATGTTGTCGTTGTTGTTGATACAGATAACGACAAAACCGGTTTTGTTTCACCGGTTAAAACCGAACACCATGAGCCTCTTGCCGGATTTTCTATTCCGGATACCGACCTTTGCCTTCCGGTAACATTCTTATTTAATAAAAATCTTTTTTTTTGTTTTAATTAAATTATTTTTCTTTTTATAATTTTTTAACTATTAAAAAAATCCATCAAATTATACAAATACCCATGTAAATACATGTGATAACAAGGAAATTCCATTACTCACAAGCTTTCTAAATAGTTTCGTCTGTATCGAAGTTGTGTGCATATATTGGGAAGAAAAAGGTTGATGTTATGGATGCAGAGAATAATTAGGGCATTGCTTTGTTTCAAGATGAATGTGACTGTGACAGGCCTATAATTTTATCACATGCAAAGTTCAGATATAATAATGTGGCTGGACCACTTGATGTGCTCAAGGAGAATATTTTACAGAGAACACCTAAGACACCACATGATCCGTTTCGTGAAGGCGATGGATCTGATTATGAGTCCTGGCTTGAGTCTTTCCCAATGGAGCTGGTGGTAATCAACAGTTCATATCTTTTGTGGTCCTTTGCCTTACATTTTTAACATTTTTTAAAATATCGTTTTTATTTAAATAAAAGTTTCTCATGAGTCTCATCTCTCTCTCTAAAATGTGAGAAATCCGAACAGATTCCTATGGTGGCGCTGTTTTATTTGTTATTTTTTGGGTTGTTAACACTGTCGCCTGAGGTTTTTGACTCCGGTAACAAAGCCAGAAACTATTACTAGAACAAAAGGAAAGAGTTTTGTGGTTTTTAATGGCGACAAATGATGATTTCTTTCTTGAATCCTTTACGTTTTTCTTTCATATCTACTGTGGCGATGATGTTGGCCTGCTACTTAGCACGAAAACTTCGGTTGCAGCCGTGGAGGCTTCTGAGCCTCTATGTGTTGTCACAATGATGATTATGATGATGATTGTTGTTGTTCTTAATCGTTTAGTTTTCTTTCTTTCTTATGTTTCATCATGTGTTTGTGTTGGTGGTGTTACCAGTGTTTGGTCATGGTGGTGACTTCATGTTGGTTGTGGTATTGATGGTGGTTGACGAGTTTATTTAAATTTAATTTAAATACTTCTATTTAGCAAAGGTTTTGTGCAGTTCTGGGTTGTACCCGATGCATTCAGCATGGTACGGTTGTTTTGGGAGGCTGGTTCTAAAAATAGTGGGCTGGTTGTGTTGTTTATTGTCTATTTGATCCCGTTAACCGGCGCCGTTCAAGATTTTTGAACCAACGTTGTCACCTATGTAGCGGTTTGCGGGCATAAACTTGATCACGTCGCTGGAGTTGCCTCCTACCAAAGTAAAAACATTGTTGTTGCACGTTACCTACAAAAAAAAGTCATCAACAGGAGTGTGGCCACTATAACTCTCGTCTTTTAAGACAGAGAAATAGAGAGGGTTTCGTTTATAAAGGGTTCTATTGTAGGAGATTGTGGCCGTTATTTGGATGGCGGTAAGTTAAGGCGGTGTCGATGATGATGGTGTCGTATGAGACACCGTTAGACTGGCCGCCTCCTTCGAAAGTTGATCGGATACTCTGTGGCTCATTTGAATCTCAATTTTTAACATAGTGAAGATGGCTATGATGAGTCTGAATTGTTGTATAAATTCATTAAAGATGGGTTGCCAGGATGATGGATGGTAGGGTTTTACATGCAACCCACCTCGCAACAAACTCTTTGGAACTCTGAGCCTCATTTTATTGATTAAATTGTTGCTTCTTCATTTACTTTGTTCATTTTTGTGTCATGTTACTTCAATTGCGAGATTTAATTATATGTGTTTAATATGGAGTTTAGTCCTATAAACCTAATTTTGTAACTTATACATATGGTTGACATGTTATTATCTCTTTATAATGATTATACTAACAAACCATGGTATAAATTGTTAGTTGATAAGCATGAGTTATTCATTTAAGATTTGCTTTTATCAACGACTCGAATGTGAATTTTAAAGGGACGTGGAGAAGGCATCCTGGTCGTAGAGTTATCAGAGGCTGAAGACTTGTCGCTGCTGTATAGTGGGCTGGATTTTAAGGAATGTGCGGATACTTGGAATTGGGCTGGTAGCAGTACTGGATCTTTCATAGTAAAAGACTTCAAGAAGTTGGTGCTTAATATGGAGACTGATGGACCGCTACAGCCTTCGACGATTAAGTGGGAGGCTTGGGTTCCTTTGAAAGTCAATCTTCTGTCATGGAGGGCTGCTAAAGAAAGGTTACCGACTCGAGTTGCCTTGTGAAACAGAAACGTGAACATCCCGAGTGTCGTCTGCCCGTTTTGCAATTTCGAAGAGGAGGATAGCATGCACTTAATGGTTCGCTGTGGCTTTTCATATGGGGTTTGGAGTATGATCTGTAAGTGGTGCAAACTTACCCCTTTCTTTGCATATGACTTTGATGATTTAATGGGTTTATACAATAACGTTCATGTCGGGAAGTGGAGAAAAAAGATAGTGAGAGGAATTATTATGATTGCGGCTTGGAGTATTTGGAATTCCAGAAATATGAAGATCTTCCAAAACAAGGACCGAAAGGTGATGGAAGTGGTCGCGGAGGTTAAATCAAAGGCGTTTTTTTGGTTAAAGTATAGGTCGAAGTATAAAGATATTGTTTGGAAAGATTGGTCTGTATATCCGTTGTATATGTGCCTTTGATTTGGCGGTTCTCGGTTTGAAAGCTTGCCGTGTTTAATGAAAGTTAATGTTCAAAAAAAAAAATGTAGAGTCTAGCACATGTGGGAAGACTAGAGTTGGAATCAATGGTATGCTTTTTTCCAAGATTTTGTTGTTTATGTCTAAAATTCAAGTTGGTGGTTTGGCAATTTTTATGGATATACATTTGAATAATTACTTCATTAGGTGAAAAAGGAAATACTCATTTATGTGGTATGATTTGCAGACTATCATTGTACTACTTGAATCTTGCAGGTTTTGGAAGAATTGGAAGGTTAGGATTGAGGCAACGGTGATAACTACTTGAAGTTGTATTAGTGGAAGAGGTAATTTCTCCGGTTACTTTCGCTCTGATAGGTTTATGAAGTGGTGAAATTAAATTGTAATCATTTAGGAAACATTGGTGATTAAGATTTGCTAAGTTTTTAGTATATGCGGCTATCTTCCTATATGAATCATACCAAACCTGAAGAAAGTTTACCACCTACAAGAATGCAATTTATCTAATCATCGTGTTACTTTTTCTTACTAACTTTTTTTTCACTTCTTTGTAACGTTTTAAAGTTTGCTTAACCTATTGTGCAGTTTCATAATGTTCGTCACCAACGATGCGGGGTTGTAGCATAGTTGACGTTAAATATAAAGGATCTACTGCTGGATAGATACCTTTAGCGGCTAATCCTCTTAATAGTACGGTAGTAGCATCTAAATGAATGAGCATAGGCTATATGTATTTGTGTGTTTTGTTATATGGCAATGGTGTATAATGTTTTTGCCTGTTGTTATATTTTGATTTTGAATTTAAATTTGAAAATTGGCTAGGTTTGTTAAGAGGATAGTTGAGGCTAAATGAAGACGGTGGCGAATGAAAATAGCCTTACATATGTTGAAGATGTTGTTGATAGTCGAATGTTGCCAGTTATTTTGCGTTATGGTTTTTAATCGTTAACTTTGCGGTTGGCTTTTTTTTTTTTTTTTATCTATGTTCCTATTTGTTAACCACTTTCTGTTTTTGAATGTGGATCCAAACTATAAATATGTAACCTCTTTTGGACCCATTTTGTATTTATCACCCAAGGGTGTGATTATGCTTGACTATGTAGGCATGTAATCAAACACTATACGGCTTAATATATGTCATCTGATATATACTATCCAACTACTTATTAACAAAAATACGGTCACCAGATTTCCCCCGTCGCAACGCGCGGGGGAGGCCATCTAGTTTATATATAAAATGAAAAATTATATAAGTCGTCTTTGTTGTTTAATAAAGAAAAAGTACGAGGGTGTGAAACATCAGAAATTCCATGGTCCTTTTCTTTCTGGTTGGCTGGTTTCCTGTCATTCTTTTATATTTTTTTTTGAAACGCATCATTCTTTTATATTATCTTTAATGACGGGAGGTCAACGTTTAACTAATACCAGTATGAAAGCAAAAGATCCATTAAAAATAATAACATATGAATAAAGTTATACTGTATAATTTTATGGGAAAATTTCCAAAATAAACAGTTAACCAAACATATTTGCCAAAATAAACACCAGATGTGTCTAAACACTAGGGACGAGTCACTCTTTGTGTCTACCAGTTAGATGATTATACGTGTAAAGTGTTCAGACGCTTTAATTTTTAAGGTCCTTGCGTCTAAACTTTAGACGCGAGGCTGTTTTTTAGACGCATCCTTCGCGTCTAAAGAATAGGTTAGCCCCTTTGCGTCTAAAGAACAGCCCCGCGTCTAAAGTTTAGACGCAAGGACCTTAAAAATTAAAGCGCTTAAAGACTTTACACGTGTAATTCTGATTGGTAGACGCAAAAGAGTATCTCGTCCCTAATATTTAGACGCATTAGGTGTTTATTTTGGCAAATATGTTTGGTCAGCTGTTTATTTTGACAATTTTCCCTAATTTTATTAGAGGCTTGCTATACACAATCCCACATGTTTTTAATTGATCGATCTTCACCCGTTACTTTTAAATGGTCTTTTGACGATTCGTCGAATGGCCATTTGAGCTTGTGTCATAGACCCTACCTTTTAATGGTCTTTTGAGTTTTCGTTGAAAGTTCCTTTGAGGTTTTGTAGAACATGATTTGAGTCTGGGTTGGCGTAAGATTAGTAGGTCCCTTTGTGTTAGCTATCAAAAGAAAGAAAAGAAGAACAGAAAGGAAATATCAATCAATTCATAGCTAGATTATTATTGATCTTAACCTTGCTATTTATACAACTCAAGTAACTACTTCTCAACTAACTTTTGACTATCACTTCATACACTCTTAACCCTTCTATTATCTAACTATTACATTCTAAGTCCTTTTACTATTATTACTACTAACATAACTTCCCCCTCAAAAGATTTTTGTCCCCAAAAATCATAATAGAGGGAAAAAAATATCAAGTTTCTTTTGTCCCCAAAAATCCGAAAAAAAAAATTGCGAATCAAATCTCATTACAGATTCCAGCTGCCATGGTCCCATTTTATCAATGTCGGAAGTTAGCTTATCATGAACAAGTTTCTTAATATTGATTGAAACAAGTTTCACACATTCATCTTGACAGCTTAGCTGCCTTGAAACAGTGGTCATTTCCAATTTAGATCTCCATTTGTGCCACATGTATCCCCTTACTTCCCTTCTCACACAACCCTCATTCACAATTACAATAAGAAATAATTGTTTGAATCTCCATTTGTGCCACCTATACATCTTATTGTCCACATCTTCAGTAGCACTGAACTTCTTTATTCCTTCACCAGTTTTGATCTTGCCAAGTATTCCAACAGACATAAAAATTTCAACAAGAGCCATATAATACTTCATTTCCCCTAACTGGCCTCTCTCCTTTGTTTTATAGAAATCCAAGACTTCTGATTCCATTGTGGTAACAAGTGGGGTCAAATTTAAAAAACTAGCAAAGTGATCGCCACTTTTGTTGGGTTTTAACAATTTCAAGCTCTCCAACTCATCATCACATACGTACTCCTTATTATCCAATTTTTTATTAAGAACAAGTGAAATATGATTTATGCCATTTTCTTTTCCACCCTTTGTTGAATCATCGTCCAATTCTGTGGGTTCATCAACCTTGTTAATCTCATCATTAACTACTTCTTGAATTTCATTCCAAACATGCACCTGATCCCCCTCATTATTTTCAACATTTTCCTTTGATTCATCAACCATTATCACATTTGTCTCACTTTCAACCCTACTAGGCATTTCCTCAAACACTTGGTGGACAGATTTTAATTCGGTAAATTGAGAACGATAAGGTAATTCGATTTGATGTTTGAGTTTTATGACAAACTTACGTTCCTCCAAACCTGCTGTTGATTGTTCCTGATTGGTATAGTCCACACATGGTTTCTTTTGTATCATCATGTTGTTTAATAGCCTTTTCACTTCATTTGCTAATTCATTGAATTGGTCTAGGGAAAACAACTGTCCTCTTTCTTTATCCAAACACAATAGTAGCTCATCAGTTGTTTCTGTAATAGCTTTCCCTTTCAGTTCCAGAATATGGTTTCTTGTTGCCATGATGATGGTTTCTTGAATATACGGATTATTATTATAAAGTTTGTAGGTGATACTATTATTATTATTATGATTGCTGGGTTTTCTGTGAATCGTGAATGGTGTTAACTGTGGAGATAGTAGGTTGCAGGTTTATGGTTATGGTGGTTATCGATGGAATAGTGCAGAAACGGTTACGGTGGTTTAGGCAGTTATCGGTGGTTACGAGCGGTGGTGGATAGATTCCGGTAGTCGGAGGTTGAAAGGTTGATGATTAAAAAAAATGAAAATGGCTGAATTGGGTGGAAGGATGGTGGTTTATGGCGGTTGATTATGGTAGTGAGCGGTGGTTGTGGTGGTTATTGGCCGAGAACCGATTGGCTCTGATACCAATTGTTAGCTATCAAAAGAAAGAAAAGAAGAACAGAAAGGAAATATCAATCAATTCATAGCTAGATTATTATTGATCTTAACCTTGCTATTTATACAACTCAAGTAACTACTTCTCAACTAACTTTTGACTATCACTTCATACACTCTTAACCCTTCTATTATCTAACTATTACATTCTAAGTCCTTTTACTATTATTACTACTAACACTTTGTTATAAATTGAGATTATGTTCTGATAAATGTTCTAGATAAAATTAACAATGGTTGCATGGAATTTGGTATATTTTATCATTTATTTCACGTCAACATGAAAAGCAGTAGTGATCAAGATACACTTATTATAAACAATAGAATGCTTTCCCTTTCACAGAAAGAATTACATACAAAAAAGAATTAAAAAAAATCCAAACTTCCCCATAATGTGAAGACATTTTATATAATTTTATATGTTTTTGTGAAAGAATTTAAATGGTAATTGGTTAGGCTTAATTATGTTAACATTTAGGTCTGATTTCAATTCCTTCAATAATAAGTCCTCCTTTTAGCTGATGACCCTTAACCTCCATCAAATTCATCTTAATCATCTCACATTTCTCTCCAACAAAGAACTCTCCAAGTTCAACTTCCAACCACCCATCTCCTCGCTTGCTTGGACGTCGGCCTTCTCCTTGGACCACCCTTTTCTCCATCATTTGTCTCCGGTTCATGTAAAACAATGATCCAAGTTGTTGTTTTTGGGCATCTAGAGGGCATAAATATGCGGTGTTGGTAACCGAGCTTTCATCTTTTGAGATTGATGTCTCAGATGGAATAGAGTCCAACCCAAAAGCGCGATCAGAAACTTTGATTAAGAGATAAGCACCATATGTTGTGTTAGGAGATAAATCTTGAGTGCTTATTCTTCCTTCAATTTCCAAGTGGGATATTGTTTTTAGCTCAATCACCTCAGGAAATCTGCACATTTAGTGAAAATTTAATCATTTTGAATCTTTATGCTAGAGTGGTTGAATGTGTGATGCTATTAATAGTTAAAAATAAAATCAATAATTCTAAAAGTTCAAAAAAGAAGCAAATTTAATGTTGATAATCTAAACTATAACTCATTAGCCGATAATGCTGACAATGTGAAGTAGTTAACTTCCTATGCTTCTAACTTAAATTTATGTCGTTTCAAAATAACCTATAACATTCTTATTGGAATAAAATTCGCTATTGAGTCAAATGCAATATTTTTTACTTGTCAATAAAGAAATATTCATTTTGGACTCTCTAAAGTCAAATGCAATATTTTACTTGTTAAAATTTAACATAGAACTTCTGGATTTCATCTTTACATTTTAAAACCAACAAATCTAACCAAAAAAGTATAACCTTAACTAACCTTGATGTAGGATGGGTAGTCCAGGTCCAATGATTTGGTTCGTTGCTTAAAGAAATAGAAAGTGCTCTTGAAGATAGCACATAGCTCTTTTTCCCACTCACTTTATTTAGTAAAAACCTCTGCATGGATTAAACATATATAAAATATTAATACTTTAACCAAAAAATCTAAATGGATATTAACTTTTTAAAGTAGCAAGAAAAACATGAGTACATAAACTTACACTAACTCCACCATCAATGAGAATAGAATCACAAAGCTGAAAAAACAACTCTTTCTTTGAAGAAAAGCTGAGTTGAGTGTGAGCCCTTGAGAGCAAATGAGGGAGATCAGACGGCAAGAATCCGGCCCAAACGAGGTCGGATTCAGCCGCTGATCGCAATGTTGAAGATGCAAGCATTAGCCTACATGCATCTGGTGGAGATGTGAAAGATACAATTGTGGAGATACAGTCTTCTGACAACATGTTCAAACTAGTGGTCATTTTTAGAGTTTTAGATAACTTTAAAATAGTGAATGGGTTGAGTTTTGTGGTTGTGTTGGGTCTAAAGAGTAGTGGTTATATATCATTGAGATTAACTGCGGTGGGTTGTGGGGGTTGTGGGGGGGGGGGGGGGGGGGGGGGGGTAGGTTGCATGGTTGTTTCTGAGAAACCAGGGGTGGGGTTGACTGAGGTGATCATCAAGTCTAGGCAAGTTGTGTGTTAACGCCGTATTTGGTTGAGTTTGAATCGGTCTTCGATTGAACATGTGGGTCATATATACCACAAAAAACGTTGGTTTATACAAAAAAGTCAAAGAATAAGTACTGAATAGCACGGTAAGGATAAAAAGTGATTTAGAGGAACTCTTTTTATAGATATATATATGACAATAGAATGCATGTCATACTTCTTAACAGAATATGATCCTGGGTTAAAATAGTAAATATAATACATAATAGAAGTAGCAGAGATGAGGATGTTCACTACTAAAAAATGACATTTTGCTACAAAATTTTCTTACGGAAAAAAATGCGTCACAAATTTTAACAAAGTTGCTACTCATTTGTGACGAAAAAAAATCTATAATTTTTTAGCAAATTTGCGACATAATATATCTACAAATTCTTAGGAAATTGCGTAAGAAAATTTGTTAAAAAAATTATAGATTTTTTTTCGTCACAAATGAGTAGCAACTTTGTTAAAATTTGTGACGCATTTTTTTCCGTAAGAAAATTTTGTTGCAAAATGCCACTTTTCTAGTAGTGGTTGAGGTGGATGTGTGGCCACACAAGATTAGACCGGATAAGAAATGAGGTTTTTAGGAAAAGGCTAGAAGTGGCTAGTATATCGAATAAGATAAAGGAGGGAGATTAAGATGGTTTGATCATGTGAAGCGGAGACAAAGGACAACTTCAGTTAGAACAGTGGAACTCCTCACTGTGGAGGGGAGGAGGGGCAGGGGCAGACCCAAATTGACTTGTGTTGAACGGATTAGGCACGATTTGTTAGAATTGCACCTCTCTGAGGATATGGTCCAAGATAGGAATTCGTGAAGGTTTAGGATCAAAGTTAAAGATTTTAGGAATTAGCATAAGGGTACTTTTGTGTCGGTGCTTTGTTTTTTAGGGATGGTCTCTGTGCATTTTATGGATATTGGTTATTTATGTACTTATACTTCTATGCTATTCATTAAGTACTTTTTAGTGTGTGGTGTTTGTCTACTTATTTATATATGTGTAATATGTGTTTGATTTCGAGTCGGGGGTCTCTCTGGAAGCAACCTCTCTATCTCTAACGATGGGGGTAAGGTTTGCCTACATCTCACCCCCAGACCCTACTTATAGCATTGCTATTTGTGGGATTTTCCTGAGTACGGTTGTTGTTGTAAGTGGAGCATTGTTGGGGGTAATATATGTCGATGATTTTAGTAAAAGCTATATTGGGTAAGCGGAATTAACTTAAAGAGCAAATGGAAATTTACGATATACATTGGTGTTAGGTAAAGAGGTATACAGTATATGTTTTGTCGATACTATTGTAAAACGACGAATTAGGAACCCGGGGGTTTAAAAGGGCACACCCCTTGGCAAGGGTTTCAAGGAGGTTTGCTCGGGTTTGGGGGTAATGCCCAGGTGTCCTAGGCTAGGGTCCTAGGTGGGGTCTCTTAAAATTGACTGTCCGAAGAAAAATGGGATCTTTAATTTTTTTTTTTTGAACGGCCAACAAATAGTTGGCCGTTCAAAAATAAAGGTCAGTAGCGACCTTGTACCTCGATAGGTACTCTGTAGGGCATTAGCATTTGAACTTCAGTAGGCGGTTACTGATGCAACGGTATGCGGTTATGCCGCTAATTAACCAAAACGAGATGCTGTGATAGTTGAACCCCATATATAAGGTACACATCTAGTCAAATTGAAGATGTACAGGATTGAATTTCATACATCATTTTCACACATAAAACCTCTCGTGCTTCATTGAACTCATTTTAACTCTTAAGATTAATATAACCATGAAACACTTAAATCTGAAAGATAGTTTTACATGATTAAGAAATTAGAAAGTATCCGATATATTATGAAATCCACAAAACCTATAATTTTTTAACAATTAACTATTGTTTGGTTTTAACTAGCAGATCATGATGCTAAAGCTAAGGGAGTATGGTTGCTGTAAAAGGTCTGTTTAGTATGAGGTAGTGTTGTAGAACTCGTTAAGGGGCCAAATATTAACTAGTGAATATGGAGTGGGGGGGGGGGGGGGGGGGTACCTAAACTTAAGGAACCCTAATCACATCAATCGTTCACCATTTTCCAATTTTTCCTCCACATTCCTTCTTTCATCGTACGAAACTATCAGACGCAACTAGGGTTCATGGAGTTTCATTGATTTTGCTTCTAAATCATGGATTATCATCCAATTTTGAGATAAGAACTTGTTTTCTCTGATCGAATTGCTCCAATTTTGACCCGTTAGAATTCATTTTTGACCTAATTTTGAGTTTTTAGGGCCGACTAGGACCAATTTGGTCTGACTAATCGGTGATTAATCGCTATACCGATTAATTAAGTGATTAGCCCAAAATTAATCAGTAAACTGAGACCTAGTGATTAATCACCGATTAATCACGATTTTTACAACCTTGGTATGGGGGTAATGGAATGAGCGATGGAATGGAATGAACGAGGCAATAGAATGGATCATCCCTATTCCATGTCTTGTTTGGTTGCCATGTGGGAATGAAATAAATCATTACTTTGTGTTGTTTGGTAGGCATGAATAAAGACTAAGGAATAAAATCGATAGTGAATGGTGGGTGGGGGAGGCGGTGGGTGGTGGTGGTGGTTAGTGGCCGTGGTGGTGGGTGGGTGGCGGCGGTAGTGGTGGTGGGTGGGTGGCGGCGGTAGTGGTGATGGGTGACGGCGGGTGGGTGGGTGTGTGACGGCGGTGGTGGTTAGTGGTCGTGGAGGTGGGTGGGTGGGTGGCGGCGGTAGTGGTGATGGGTGACGGCGGCATGGTTGGGTGTGTGACGGCGACGATGCGTGGTGATGATAGTGGTTGGTGGTGGCTACGATGATGGATGGTGGCGGCGGTGATGGGTTGCGGCGGTGGTGGTGTGGGTGGCAGTGGAAGAAGAAGAAAAAGAGGAAGAGGATGAAGAAGAGGAAGAAGACGAAGAGGAAGAAGAGGATGAGGAGGAAGAGGATGGGGAAGAAGAAGAAAAAGAGGAAGAGGAAGATGAAGAGGAGGAGGAAGAGAATGAGAACATGAGAAGAAGGAAGGTTGTCTGATATTGTGTGTAAGAGGAGAAGAAGGGTATGAGAAGAGGTTAGATGACCTTGGTCCATGTCTGGACCTAGAAGAGGACGCGCAGAGGTTTTTTTAGTGAAATGTCTTCCTAAAACAAACACTTTGCACACCCAAACGTTTGGCGACGTAGACAGAAGTGGCTAGCATGCTCATCTAGAACAAAAAACAAACACCATCTTAGTCTTGTAACTTTATAAGATCGGCAAGAACTTATCTTAATATCATTGATCTTGTTGTGATCAACAAAATCTTATCAAGTGTAGTGAACCTATCGTATCGTCATTCTTTGCTAAAGTTCTTATGGGTGTTTTGGGAAGTAAGCCCCTTAATGGGGAGTTAACTAAGATGAGTCATGGATTGGCAACATGTGTGTGTGTGTTTGTTAATGGATTTAAGTAAGAATACATCATATGGAATTATTTCATTATCCATAAATTCATGTATTCATTATCAATTCTAGCTAAATCCATAGCTATCTTCTTAGATCAAGTATGCGATTAACTTAGCGTATTGCTAACCAACATTACATACAAATAATAACATTCACATGATTCAATTTCTTTGTTTCACTAGTTCTCGCCTAATTGGCATTTTATCGAACGCTCGGTATGCACCTACCAATTATGAGTTTAAGTTTAGCCAAAGCATACTCATTTAACAAATCATCATATCATGTTGTCTAGAATCTTTAGCCTAATTTTCTCATGCAACAACTCCTAAGAGTCACAAAAATTACTAGATATAAGTGGATTCAACCTAGAGGTTAAACCCCCAATTTCAACACATTTACATAAGCATATGATCAAAATCAAATACACATATTAAGTGTGATTTGTAACCGGATTATACATGTTTAACGCTCCCCAAGACTAGGGCAACCCATAATAACCATCAATTCCACGTTTTTAATCAAAACCCTATATTTTCATAAGAATCAAAGATGAATATAACATCAATTTCTACCAAGTAAAAGGTACCTTGATGTTCAATAGGCCTTAGATAACCCGTTTCTTGCTAATGCACTGAAAAAACCCCTTAATTTGGCTTGGATTCAAGCATGTTCTTGTGTTTAGGGTTTGGTTGGTGAAGGAGCTTGATCTCCTAATGTTGAGATCGATCAACACACACATAGGTGTGTGTTTTTCTTAGTTAATTTTATTAATAAAACCCACTTTGACATATTGGCAACTATGGCCCCTCAAGTTTAGTCTCAAGATAAAACCCAGCCGGTTTTCTAGGCTCCTATATTTCAAGTATCGTATTCCAAGGTATGAACCATTATAGTCCACCCTGCTTTTAACCTCACACCTAGTGAGTTATTCAATTTACTATGCTTGGGTCTTACCCATACATGTCTAACTTGTGTCCGACAATTTGAACTTGGGTTTCCCCAAATTCCCGTTTTGCTAACTCGATTGATGGTCATTGCCCCAACCGACCCGTTTAAAGACTTTTGAGTTCTAGAATTTGAAATCAGTTATTTACTTGGAACGTTTGTTTTCCAAAAATCATTTTTCTAATTTACCGATCCCAATATAAGTTGAAGTCGGTTTCCTTTTCATAAAACACGGTGTAGATTGGTCATTACAATGTATTGTATCGGCTATTCTCTTGTTATCACGGTTTGCATTTGAATGTAATAACTATCCAATTGTTATCATAATTTGCATTAAATTGTACCAGCGATACAATCTAATGCCCGAATGTGATTATGACTCAACCTTTGATTATGGTTCAAGCCTCCTTTACGAATTTATCCTTCTATATAAAAAAAACAAAATTCGAGTTTAATTATGGCTTAACCTTGATTAAGGCCCAAGCCTGTTTTACGAATTTGACCTGTTTATGACTCAACCTTGATTAAAGTTCAAGTCTATTTTCAAACGAATTTACTTATGACTCAACCTTGATTAAGGTTCAAGTCTATCTCTGTAACAACCAAAGATAACCCGTATAGTATATTTCCCGCTTTGCTAGCCCAACGTATAAGCTGGTGCCTTGCTCAAGGTCTTGCATGGATCACATCCCTACCGTGTTAGACAGTGGACTACGTCCAAAATCTCCCGGCACCTCACACTTACTAAGACTTTGCTAAATAGATTGCATATGTATTAATTATAGGAAACCCATTGTATCATATGTTTAACACTTACCTGGCCAGGGTAAGTAATTCGAATATGGTACACACGGAGTTATTATAATTAAGGCATCGTACCCTATTGTAACACCCCGCCCCTCTCACCACCAATATTGTCCGCTTTGCCCATCCAGAGCTCACGGATTTGTTTTTGGGTGCCCCGGTGGAAACTTCCCAGGAGGTCACCCATCCTGAAACTGCTCCCACCTGAGCACACTTAACTGTGGAGTTCTCCTCTCATCCACTAACATTAAGCCCCAAAACGCGTTGGTGATTTAAGAGGCAAGACATTACTTATGAACCAAGGATCTCTCCTGGCCACGGCCGATGTGGGATTTTCCTGGGGTGTCACATTCACCCCCTGTTAGAGTCTCATCGTCCCTGATGAGGTATGTACCCACCATCCCGAAAGGCACAGGAGTGGCTCTGATACCATCTGTAACACCCCGCCCCTCTCACCACCAATATTGTCCGCTTTGCCCATCCAGAGCTCACGGATTTGTTTTTGGGTGCCCCGGTGGAAACTTCCCAGGAGGTCACCCATCCTGAAACTGCTCCCACCTGAGCACACTTAACTGTGGAGTTCTCCTCTCATCCACTAACATTAAGCCCCAAAACGCGTTGGTGATTTAAGAGGCAAGACATTACTTATGAACCAAGGATCTCTCCTGGCCACGGCCGATGTGGGATTTTCCTGGGGTGTCACACCTATGCAAGCAAATTTTTAGCTCATGCTTGTGTCCCCTATTTTATTTTGTAAAACCTTTTTCTTGATATATGTTTGATATTTGGTTTTACCTTTACTCATATAAAACCAACGATGTGTTTTCGTTTCATACAACCTTGTGTGTTCATAACCATTGATATGACCACTACGCGACTCTAACTTTTCTTAGATTTTAAACGTTAGTTTGGGATGATTACCCCCAACCCGGTTTCGACGTTCATGTTAAGCTTGTGCATTGATCGTTCATTATCGTGAACTATGCACCCTTTCACATTTGCTTATTGCTTGTATATGCAATTACCAATCTTTAGGTGATAATTGCATACTAATGCACCTACTATGATTTTGAGCATCTACCTGTTTGATACTTGCTCCAGTGTTCCCTTTCGTTACTGATCCATTAGCCCGAGTCGTTACTTGACTTGGTCCTTAGTGAGCATGCCATCAGCCGTGCTCCCGAACCCTCTACAATCTCGTTTGGTGAATCATTTGATTCTCTCTCGATCAAATAAAATGTTATCAACCCTGTCACATTTATAATTTCAATTAATTAGTAACATGACATTTCAGTATTGGTATGCATCACTTCAATAGTGATGTTAGAATTCTTGTTATACGAGATTTTCGTTGCCCGAATCAATCTTTTGGATAGGCCCCATGAGTACCTAACCATTTCCTTATCAAGCTTTTGAGATAGCGTGTATCTACACGATATCACTATTGATTACCTATAATAATTTCTGATCAAAACGGATGTTTATTATAGGTATTCTTACCGGATTCCTCGATCAAGTCTCGAACCGAACACCCTTCAACACTTTGAGCGCACGGTTTGAGTCTAGGTATCCTTCCCGACACTCGGATCCCTCAAACATGTGGCTCTGATACCACTTGTAAGACCCTAACCCGTAATCACGTGATCAACGCCTAATCATACGGGTTTGGACCTTACTTAAACCACTCCCGATTAAAACTTTGAAATTTATTATAACTCAACCCATTAAGATCAAATACATGTTTGATTCCCACAAATTTTTTCCATTTTAATAGTGAAAACATACTCTAAGATGTTGCGTTTTAAAGGGAGTTCCTTAAATTCTAATGCGGAAGCTTGATGAGTGATCAAGTGTGTTCGGCTCTTATCGTGACTTGATCCTTGCTCCGGGTCATCCATTAAATGTTTACCTAGCACCATCACACAAAGAATGGTTAGTGGGTTGTCAATAATACATTTAAACTAGTAAGAGAGTCGTTACACGTCGAAATGGAACGAACCAGGCCCAACGGCCCTTTATCAGGAGAACAAACTGCTGCAACTTTTGCGCAACAGTTGTTCGGATTGCTTTTACCCCTTCTAAAACCCAAAATCTGACTTCGACTTTCAAATAAGAATTGTTCTACGCTCCGAGAGATTTCCAGGAATATAAATAACACCTCCTAACGATTTTTCTATGATTTTATATGCAATTTTAAAATCGTGTTGTCAGGCTGTTCTCTGTGAGCGGCCGCGCGGGTCTCTGTGAGCGGCCGCTCACAGCTTCTGTTTCTTTTTTAGTTATTTTTAAGCATGGGAATCATGTCGCAACCGCATTTGATGATTCCCAGAAGCCTAAGTATTGACTTACCGACTAAATAAACCTTTGTTTGACTGAAATTATAGTCCGGTTCATGATGCTATAACCCGGTTCAAAGTTTTAAGTGGTTGATGTATTGTAAAATACATCTATTTCCAGTGTATAGTTTGTATAATTTTCGAGTCGTTTAGATAGTACTTTTATTAGTTTTTGGCTTGTACCAGTCCATTTTATTTAGTATAGGTTTTTTATAGATTTTTATTAGTTTTGGGTCTTTTTTAGTATTTATCTATTTTATTTATATTTTGCAGGTGTTTATGGACGTTGGAGCGTGAACGAGTAACTTTGATCAAGTGAAGAACACCCGAGTCGAGAGCACAGAGTAATAATAATAATAATAATAATAATAATAATGAAAACAAACTGTCAAGTTTTCTCGGCCCGAGGCCCAAAGGAAATAAAAGGATATTATTAATTATTATTAGGGTGGATCATTATTGGGAGGAGTCTTGGAAGCGGCCGCATATTATCATTAGTCTAGAGAGGAGTTGATCGAAAATAAGAAGGCAACGAAGAAGAAGCAGCAGCGGCATATTATTCTGGGAACGAGGACAGCAGCGAAGATTATTTTCTTTGCAGGATATCTTCGACAACAGGAAAGGAGGTCAAGGGTTGAAGCTTAGGTGCGAGCACGGGTCGGTTCTATTTTCAATTATTTATTGTTTATCTAAGTCAACCCGTTGTGAACACCATGAATTTATCTTGTTTTTATTGTTTTGATTTTATCATGACTTTTAGAGGCTAGACCTTTTTGCTACCTGGGCGATGATGAATACGCTTGTTTGATATTTATTTCTTTTGGTCTTGAAACTTTAGGTTGTGGATTAATTTTAAAGTAAAGAACTCTTTATTTTCTGGTTAGATGTATATGCATATTTAGTTTTATTTAAAAAACTTTTATAAACTCCACTTGCGTTTTTGTGAATGTCTTTCATGTATGAATGCGGGTTAGGTTGCAGACTGTGTGTTAGCAGCTAGTTTATGGTTAATTGCCATGGGTTATCCATAGGACTTGTAATTGTTAGTTAGATAATTCTAAGTGTTCTACCAATTCTCAATAGCTGTGAGGTGCGAGATTGTTGGTCTGTCTAGGGTGTTAAATTGCTAGATCTAGAGACTTTGTGAGAAGATCTTCCTAGTTTCCCTAGCATTCCTTGTAGGCCAAGTCTTATCAGAAATATTGTAGTTACCCCTTGCACTTTCGAGTGTATTGTGACTTTCGCACTGTGAGGTAGACTGTCTAGCGGGTACTTTAAGATTCGAGTAGGTAAGCCTGTGAGGGTAACCTCTCAACCGGTGGTTTAACAGCTTTTAGGAATTCTACGGGTTATATCTTGAGAAGGGTTAGGGTTCCCGTAGTTGACTTTAAGTTTAGTATTTTAAGATCCCGGTTCCACACCAGTTCCATAACCGTTAGAAGATTATCATTCATGTGTAGGATTCTAGCCTAGGTAGTGCTTTCCCCTCACTTGATCCGAACTCCAGTTTCCAGTTTGTGCCTTTAATTATTTTTGTTTTATTTATTTATTTGCATTAGTTTTTTAGAAAACCCCCCATTTAAACAACAACACATTATTAAGTCAGTATTTAGGATAAGTAATCGAGTCTAGTTTACGTTTTCCAGTAGAGTCTCGTGGGTTCGATACTCGGACTTACTTTAGCTGTACTGCATTGACCGGTACACTTGCCGGTTGTGTGGTTTAGGTTTAGAGAGTCTTAGGTTATAAATTTAAAACTTAGAGTGTCTAGTTTAGGTTAATTTAGGTAGTTTTAATTAAACCACCTGAGCACATCAAGTTTTTGGCGCCGTTGCCGGGGACTCTTGGCGATTTGCGTTAACTAGCTTTGATTATACTTATCTGCCATATCTGTGCTACTTGTGTTTTTTGTTGAGTCTGTCTTTTTGTATAGTGAGTCGTAGGAGTCTAATTGTTTGTGTATTTTATCTCTGTCGAGTTTGTAAATATGTTTGAAATTTGTGGAGGACCCTATTTTACCGTTAGATTTCCACAAAATGCGGGGTCCTCTGCACATTATTATGCTAATTCCTTCGTGCAGCCGCCACCATATTATTCACAAGGTTGTCCTACATATTATTATGATGACTCGTATCGACAGCCACATTTTAATCAGTATCCTGATCAATTTTCTGGAAGCAATTCTCATGAGGATAGTGGTAATGATTGGAGTGAAATCAAAAGTCTGTTGACATTATTAGTTGCTAAAGATGAAAATACCCAGAAAATGTTAGCAGAGCACGACATCCTCCTGAAAAACCGACAGGCTGCTATTTTGGATCTTCAACGAACATTAGAAGACATATCTAGGAGATTAGATGAAGAAGAAGAAAAGAAAAAGTTCAGCAAGAGCAGTCGCCTAAAGTTGGTTATACATATGATGAGGAGGGCAACTACCTCGGTTACATGAATGCTCTGGGGGAGTTGTTCCCAACGTTTCCAGAAGAAGGGAAAGAACCGATCATGCAATACGCTGATGAGTCAGATGAAGAGATCATCCCCATCACGGAGACAAAAATGGACGTTGAAGTCCCACCTCCGGTGCCACAGGTTAGGATATATGATTTGGGAGCAACTCTGATGAAGAGGACGATGGAGAAGAGTGGGCGGCGTATCGAAGGTCATTAGAGAAGAGAGAAGTGATTGAAGAAGAAGTGGAGTTAGGAGATTCCATTGATATGATGTTTGGTGCAGAGGAAGACTACGAGGTTAGCGAAACATTGTTGTCTGAAGAGGATGAGTTTTTAGATCTGGAGTTAGAGAGTTTACCTGTTTATGAAGAAGTAGGGGAGTCGGATCCCGATGGGGATATAGCATACCTAGATGCCCAACTCGAAGGTGAACCGACAGACATGACTGAATCTGCACCAGATGAAAGAAATAAGTGTGGGGATCATCCCATGGAAATGGTGGTAGAAGAAGCGCACCATAGCTGGCCCGTGGTAATAGATGGAACTTCAAAATCAACAACACCACGGGAGAGGGCAAGGAAGAGAAAAAGAAAGGATCGGAATCGGAAGAGGATCAATGGCTGGCACGAGTTGGAGAAGAAGAAGCCAGTGAAAGTCAAGCACGATCAGTCTTCTTGCTACATGCTACGCATCCGGTTCAATCCAGGTAAGTTTAAATTTTGGTGGTCTGACCCGTTAAGAATGCTTAGATTATTTTTCAATTCCACTAATAAATATTCAATTGTTAACGAGGACCGGGTGGAATTAAACGGGTTAGATCGGGTCCAGATAAAAGAGAATCCCCCTGATTAAGTTTAAGTGTGGGGAGGCTCTGTAGAGTTTGTAAATTTATATTTATACTTATTTAAAAAAAAATTTCTTTTTTTTTTTTTTTTTTTTTTTTGCTTTTCATTTTTTTTATATGTGGTCCGTCCTTTGTTAGTGGTTCATAGGTTTTTATCTTTCTATTTTATTTTTGTTTTTGTGTCTTTGAGTCTGTTCGCAGGTTTGCATGTTTGCTTAGGTAGAGGAAATTTCACCATGAGCGGATCCCATGTATTTATCTTTTTATATATTTGTTGATTGGGAGTTTTGGTAGAGGTTTGGGTAATAAAAGATAATTTAAAAAAAAAATTAATTAACTTTCTCCGAAAAAAGACCATTCACGTAATGTGAGGAGTCTGGGCTGACCTGTTCGCCTCTTGCGACCAGCAATTACCCCGGAAAGTTATATTTTTTTTTTCCCTTGCAACGCGTGTTGCGATCACCAGTGTCCTTCATGTTGAGCGAGAACTAGAAATTTTTTTTTTCTTTCTTCTACCCATTTGGTTCTACCACCATTCACCGCCATTTCGCCAAGCAGGTGCGTCTTCCTGTTTGTTGTTATATTATGAGTCTAAGTTAGTAGTTTGAGTCTTTTTATTCTTGTATGGTTCAGTATTATGCTTGGTTTCTTTGTTTGCTTTGTCTTGTGCAGGTTTGGTTTGTACCGCCCGTACTCAATCTCCATTCGGGCGATTCCAGAGCTGTTATCATTTATCAAGGCAAGCCGAGAGTATACCTTGTGTCAGAGCCGATCGCGAATGAAATGCTATACGATCGAGCTGGATTGGACTAGAGTTTTGGAGCTTACACAACAAAAATTAACCAGCTAAGTCTTTTCCAATTTGCCCTTGTTTTTTTATTTATTTTTATAATTTTGTATTCGGAATTAATTTTGTTTTGAGTCGTTTTCTATTCCTACATTGAGGGCAATGTAGAGTTTAAGTGTGGGGATGGGAAACTGTCGTTTAGTTTTTATACAGAGTCATTTTGAGTCAAAAAAAAAAAAAAATAATAAAAAAAACTAAAAGAAAAAAAAATGTCCCTGATTTTGAAGTTTGCATTATATAAAATATGGAAGATGATAGGTAAAGTTAGGTGTCCGGTTTTCAAATAGTATGTATAATAAGAGATTAAAATTGATTGAAAACGTGTCTGACTTGGGATATGTGGGTAGGCTCTGCCGGTAGATAGGTTTCCTTTGAAAAGTAATAAATTAATTATGTTAGGCTATTTTGTGGGTTCTCATCTAGGAGAAACGGGGAGACCGAAACCGCCAAAAATAGTATAAGAAGCACCGTTATAAGTAGAAAACCGTTAGAATTTCTAATCACTTAAAAAAAATTAGAAATCAAAGCAAAACTGCTGAAGCTTAAGGTGCCTGGTCACTGGGATAGCGACTTGGATTGGCCACACCCTCTGAGTTAAGTATGCTGAGATGAAAAAAAAAAAAATGCTGACGCTTATGGTGCCTGGTCACTGGGATAGCGACTTGGATTGGCCACACCCTCTGAGTTAAGTATGCCGAAAAAAAAAGAAAAAAAAAGTGATTTTAAATTCTCTTGGTTTTCTGCATAAGACGGTTGGGAAATGGTCAATTGGTCGTTCCTTTAGCTTCATAAGCTTGAGGCGGGTTTAGGAGGAACTGTGGCTTCCTTAGAGTGAGACCCTAGGTAGACTAACTCACATGAACTAAATGTAAATAAATGAAAAGGGGCTTGGAAACCGGTTTGGGTTTAAGAGGATCAATATACCTGCAATCGCAATCAACACGTTAGTAGATTATTAATTAAGTAACCTATGTTTTGAAACTGGATGTAAACCTAACTGTGATTCCATAGCATAATTCTTTTTCAGGGACGAAAAAAAAGATAAGTGTGGGGATATTTGATGTATTGTAAAATACATCTATTTCCAGTGTATAGTTTGTATAATTTTCGAGTCGTTTAGATAGTACTTTTATTAGTTTTTGGCTTGTACCAGTCCATTTTATTTAGTATAGGTTTTTTATAGATTTTTATTAGTTTTGGGTCTTTTTTAGTATTTATCTATTTTATTTATATTTTGCAGGTGTTTATGGACGTTGGAGCGTGAACGAGTAACTTTGATCAAGTGAAGAACACCCGAGTCGAGAGCACAGAGTAATAATAATAATAATAATAATAATAATAATAATAATGAAAACAAACTGTCAAGTTTTCTCGGCCCGAGGCCCAAAGGAAATAAAAGGATATTATTAATTATTATTAGGGTGGATCATTATTGGGAGGAGTCTTGGAAGCGGCCGCATATTATCATTAGTCTAGAGAGGAGTTGATCGAAAATAAGAAGGCAACGAAGAAGAAGCAGCAGCGGCATATTATTCTGGGAACGAGGACAGCAGCGAAGATTATTTTCTTTGCAGGATATCTTCGACAACAGGAAAGGAGGTCAAGGGTTGAAGCTTAGGTGTGAGCACGGGTCGGTTCTATTTTCAATTATTTATTGTTTATCTAAGTCAACCCGTTGTGAACACCATGAATTTATCTTGTTTTTATTGTTTTGATTTTATCATGACTTTTAGAGGCTAGACCTTTTTGCTACCTGGGCGATGATGAATACGCTTGTTTGATATTTATTTCTTTTGGTCTTGAAACTTTAGGTTGTGGATTAATTTTAACGTAAAGAACTCTTTATTTTCTGGTTAGATGTATATGCATATTTAGTTTTATTTAAAAACTTTTATAAACTCCACTTGCGTTTTTGTGAATGTCTTTCATGTATGAATGCGGGTTAGGTTGCAGACTGTGTGTTAGCAGCTAGTTTATGGTTAATTGCCATGGGTTATCCATAGGACTTGTAATTGTTAGTTAGATAATTCTAAGTGTTCTACCAATTCTCAATAGCTGTGAGGTGCGAGATTGTTGGTCTGTCTAGGGTGTTAAATTGCTAGATCTAGAGACTTTGTGAGAAGATCTTCCTAGTTTCCCTAGCATTCCTTGTAGGCCAAGTCTTATCAGAAATATTGTAGTTACCCCTTGCACTTTCGAGTGTATTGTGACTTTCGCGCTGTGAGGTAGACTGTCTAGCGGGTACTTTAAGATTCGAGTAGGTAAGCCTGTGAGGGTAACCTCTCAACCGGTGGTTTAACAGCTTTTAGGAATTCTACGGGTTATATCTTGAGAAGGGTTAGGGTTCCCGTAGTTGACTTTAAGTTTAGTATTTTAAGATCCCGGTTCCACACCAGTTCCATAACCGTTAGAAGATTATCATTCATGTGTAGGATTCTAGCCTAGGTAGTGCTTTCCCCTCACTTGATCCGAACTCCAGTTTCCAGTTTGTGCCTTTAATTATTTTTGTTTTATTTATTTATTTGCATTAGTTTTTTAGAAAACCCCCCATTTAAACAACAACACATTATTAAGTCAGTATTTAGGATAAGTAATCGAGTCTAGTTTACGTTTTCCAGTAGAGTCTCGTGGGTTCGATACTCGGACTTACTTTAGCTGTACTGCATTGACCGGTACACTTGCCGGTTGTGTGGTTTAGGTTTAGAGAGTCTTAGGTTATAAATTTAAAACTTAGAGTGTCTAGTTTAGGTTAATTTAGGTAGTTTTAATTAAAACCACTTTGAGCACAACAGTGGTTTATGTCGATTTTTACCCATATCATTCCGTTAAGGCCTTGAATCAAACAAGACACTTCTTAATCACACCAAAGGCATAGAAATAATATTGTCATCTCATTGTACACATGTTCAAATAAAAGCATTGTCCGTTTTGTGTCATTATGACCTGGTTCTTAGATTTAACCTTTAGTAAATCTTTAAATTCCCAAAATGCCCATTTTTAGCCAAATCCTTAAATTTAGCCATTCATGGTGACACTTTTGATTTAACCCATTGCTTTTGACTCATCGACTTGTTTACAAACCTCTAAGTCCTTCCGGACTTGTTTACAACCCGCTACTACATTAGCTTTCCATGGATGATATCTGATGGCATAGTTGTAATCGTTTAGAAGCTCGACCCATCGACGCTGTCGCATGTTCAGCTCCTTCTGATCGAATATGTGTTGGAGGCTCTTGTGATCAGTGAAGATCGTACACTTCGTCCCATAGAGATAATGCCTCTAAATCTTTAGTTCAAAAATCACTGCTCCTAGTTCCAAGTCGTGGGTGGCGTAATTCTTCTCATGAACCTTTAATGACGTGAAGCATACACGATCACCTTATCACGATGCATCAACACACACCCTAACCCTTGGATAGACGCGTCACAGTACACCACAAAGTCCTCTATACCCTCGAGTAATGATAATATGGGTGCACTGCAGAGCTTTGCCTTTAACAATTGAAAAGCAGATTCTTGGGCATCTCCCCACTTGTAAATAGTACCCTTATGCAACAAAGCAGTGAGGGGTTGAGCAATCTTAGAGAATCCCTCAATGAATCTGCGATAATATCCCGCAAGACTAAGAAATTTGGCGCACCTCTGTAGGAGTCTTAGGAGCCTCCCACTTTTTAATAGCATCAAGCTTGGCGGGATCGACATGTATTCCTGCCTCGTTAACCACATGTCCTAGAAATTGGACCTCTCGAATCCAGAAGTCACATTTAGAGAATTTCGCATACATCTGCTCATTTCTCAAGAGTTCCAAGATCATCTGCAGGTGTTGCTCATGCTCCTCCCTGCTCTTGGAATAGATAACTATGTCATCTATGAACACTATGACGAATTTGTCCAAATAAGGCTTACACACGCGGTTCATAAGATCTATGAACACAGTCGGTGCATTGGTTAGCCCAAATGGCATTACCAAAAATTCATAATGTCCATAACGAGTTCGAAAGACTGTCTTCGTCACATCCTCCTCTCGGACTCTCAACTGTTGATACCCTGACCTCAAGTCAAACTTAGAATAGAAACTCGACCCTTGAAACTGGTCGAACAAGTCATTAATACGGGGCAAAGGGTAGCGGTTCTTAACCGTCACTTGTTCAACTCCCTATAATCAATACACATGCAGAAGCTCCCATCCTTCTTCTTTTCAAACAGGTCTGGGGCTCCCCAAGGTGAAGAACTAGGTCTAATAAAGCCCCGATCCAATAGCTCTTGGAGTTGGGTAGACAGTTCTTGAAGTTCGCCTGGTGCTAAGCGATATGGTGCGCGTGCAACTAGGGCTGCTCTAGGTGCAAGATCAATTTGAAACTCCACTCGACGAACAGGTGGAAGTCTAGGTAGTTCCTCTGGGAATACATCTGGGAAGTCACGAACCACTGGGATGTCTTCAATCCTTGTTTCAACTTCAGCTCGAGTATCAGAAATGTTAGCCAGAATGGCTGGATAGCCCTTTCGAATGCACTTCTGGGCTTTCAAGAAAGAGATGATGCCCACCTTGGCACCACCACGATCACCCTGAGTAGATAATAGCTCTCCACTAGGGAGAGGGATACGAACAATCTTCTCCTAGCAGAGAATTTCAGCGTGTTGCTTGAACAACCAGTCCATGCCAACCATGAGATCAAAGCTTCTAGGGTGATAGACAGAAGATCGATGGCAAATAATTGCCCATCTAGCTTGAGCTTACAGTCACGATGGATGTGGGTTACCTCAACAGGCTTCCATCAGCTAATTCTACAGAAAAATGGGGTTCAAGAAAGTAGGGTCTAACCCGAGGGAAAGGGAGGGAAAATAAAGAGGTTTTTAGGGTGATTTTCAATCTTTCCAAATTGGAAGGAATTGGAGAGAAAGGAAGAGGAGGGAGATCCTTTCTCTTTCATCCTTTAATGGAAACTCTGAAACAGAGTGTAAGTTTTTATTTTTTTTAATAAAGTTTACTTTACAATAAAACCAACCACCAAACATAAAAAAGTTCATTTTATTTTAAACCATTCACGCCATATGTACACTCTCACTAATTTTAGATTTTTAGATATGTTTATTAAATCATGATAATTGCTTATGACATCGGATAAATTAGAACTAACTCTTCAATGCACTTAGTAACAAATTTAATTTAAATATTTTTTCTATTATCTTTTATACTTAAAAAACTAACTTTTAGCTCTAGAAAAATACATCATGTAATAAATACCTTAGCGCTAGCACCCTATTATGACCCCGCCGCGAAGCGCGGGTTACAACACTAGTTCAACACATTTATAAGTCCATCTTTTTCAAAACCAAGCGTGCAAATACATGTTAATGTTCTTAGTTTTGTGTTTTTATATTCATGTTCTTTTTTTGTCTCTTTTTTTTTTATTTACTTCTAAAGCTAATAAGATAGAATAGATCTTTTTCAAGTTATGCAACTCATTGTCTTTGAATAATAAAACGTTACAAATACTCGTATTAAACTTGAATGTTTGTAAAAGTGTTTTTGGTTATGGAAGTAATGTCATGTCGTTCTTTTTATTTCCTTTAATTAAATAGAGAAAGAAATTACAGAATACAAGGAAAGAGTTC
>JAUTDX010004096.1:0-26755 GCA_030844895.1 Ambrosia x helenae
TAGGCGAAGCTCCGAGTCATTTTTGCTTTTGCGGCGAGGAGAACACGCGCTGATGGGCAACCGATCTCCGCTGGGATTACGCTTCTGTACCGTACGTTAAGCTAAATGGGGTTTCCCCATTGCTTGTCTTTGTTAGAGTGCGGTGAGCCCATAGGACATTAGGTACTTCGTCCACCCATCCTGACCGCTTTGTGTTCAGCCTTGCCTTGATTCCTTCCACAATGCTCCTGTTTGCTCGTTCGACTTGGGCCGTTGGCTTGCGGGTGGCTACAGATGTGAACGTTTGACCCACCCCCAATAACTGCTAGCCAACTTTGTAAACCCCGTCTGTGAATTGGAGGCCATTGTCGCTGACAATGTCCATTGGCAGGCCGAAACGGCATATGATGAATTCCCAAATGAAGCGTTTGACTGCACGCGCGTCAATGTATACCAACGGTTTTGGCCTCCACCCATTTTGTGAAATAGTCGATTGCCACTATGAGGTAACGGATATTCCCTGGTGCTGTGGGAAAGGTTCCCACAATGTCAATAGCCCATTCTGAAATGGCCATGCTGAGGTGACGGGCACTAAATCGTTCTTGGGACGTAGTGGTGCTAGGCGCGTGGCGCTGGCACGCGTGGCACTTGCGAGTATTTTGACTGCATCGACATGCATGCCAGGCCAATAATATCCGCGTTCATTATTTAGCCACTACCATGCGCGGTCCTGCATGCAGGCCGCAGATTCCTTCGTGTATCTCCTTGACCAGGAATGTGGCTTCCTCTGTGTTGACACATGTCAAGAGGGGGTCCCAAGTACGATCGTCGTGTAAAGTGTGCCCTCGACCAACTGGTAATGCATTGCTTTATGTTGGATCTTTCTCGCCTCTTGTTTGTCATCAGGGAGCGTTCCGTTGGCGAGATAGCAGTTATGGTGCCATCCATGAAGGTGCGCCTGTTTTGTATGACGTGTACTTGGTGAGTGGATACGATGGGGTGTCTAAGACCTCCACCCGTACTTCTTTTGCCAAGTGCTCGAAGACGGTGGCCGCCATTTTGCTCAAAGCATATGCGGGCTTGTTTTCGCTTATATTGATGTGGAAGATCTTGCAGTATGCGAAGCGTTGCATGAGCTTCTTTGTCTCTTCCAGGTACAAGGGCCATTTTGCTGTCTCGAGACTCGTATTTCCCGTCCACTTGTGCCGCCACCAAACATGGAGTCTACATGTGCTTCTACAAAGCGGGCTCCCATCTTCTCCGCCAGGCGTAAACCAGCGAGTAATGCTTCGTACTCCGCTTCATTGTTCGTGCTTTCAAAGTTTAAGCGGATAGCGTACGTAAACTCTGAGCCGTCAGGGCTAATTAAGCGTAAGCCGGCCCCCGCGCCGTCGTCACTTTTGGCGCCGTCAGTGTATAGCAACCATTTATCTGTTGCGATTGTCGCCGCCGGCGGGTCTTGTTCTATCAGGCATTCTGCAATCTTGTCTGTGGGGACCTCAGTGGTGAAGTCTGCTAGGAGGACTTGCCCTTTGATAGCTGGCTGCGGCTTATAGTAGATGTCATGCTCCCCTAGCTCTATGGCCCATTTGGCTAATCTTCCCGAGAGTTTCGGGTTTCTTCAGGACGTCATTTATGCGGTATCCTGTCAGGACGTTGATCGGATGTCCTTGGAAGTACCTTCTCAGCCGTCGTGAAGCGTGTACCAGGGCCAGTACCAACTTCTCCATTGTGGAGTAGCGGGTTTCTGCTCTAACAGTGTTCGGCTTACATAGTAGATTGGCGTCTGTACGCCCTTGCATCCACTAGTAGGACTGCTCCGACTGCTCTGTCAGAGACCGCCAGGTATAAACGTGAGCGGCTCTTTAGGGAGCGGCGCTGTCAATGTTGGTAGGTTCATGAGACACTGTTTCATGTCCTGGAATGCTTTTTCCGCTTCCGCTGTCCATCGAAAGTTTGTCTTCTTCAAGCATTTCTGAGCGTGCTGACAAAGGGAACGACCTTGAGGCGTAGTTGGATAGGAAGCGGTTCAAGGCCACGAGGCGACCCATCAAGGTTTGCACCTGCTTTACGGACGCTGGTGATGGCATTCGCTCTATCGCTTGCACTTCTCTGGGTTTGCGCGGAAGCCGTCTTTTGTGACAATGACACCCAGGAATTTACCCTCTTCCATGCCAAAGGAGCATTTGCTAGGGTTTAGCTTCATGCGGACAGTTCGCAGTTGCTCGAATGTTTTCTGGATGTCTTGTAGCATTTGGTCTTCTCCAGGCTTTTGATGACAAGGTCGTCCACGTATACTTCCAAGTTGACGCCTATCTGTTTTGTGAACACCGAATCCATGAGGCGTTGGTATGTTGCACCCGCGTTTTTTAGACCGAACGACATTTTTGTGTAGCAAAACGTCCCCATGTCCGTTCTGAACGCCGTTTTGTCTCGTCAGCTTTAGCCATCTGGATTTGGTGGTATCCCTTATAGGCGTCAAGGAAGCACTTGAAGCGGAATTGTGCTAGCGAGTCGACTTTCAGGTCTATTTCTGGCAATGGTAGCAGTCTTTTCGGGCATGCTTTGTTTAGGTCCTTGTAGTCTACGCACATTCGCCACCCGCCATTAGCCTTGCCAACCATGACAGGTTTGCCACCCAGGTCTGGTACTTGACCGGGATGGAGGATACCTGCGTTCAGCAGCTCGGTCACTTGCTCGTTCATTGCTTTAGTTTTTTCCGGCCCCATGCTTCGTTTTTTCTGTACCACTGGCTCTACCGATTTGTATGTGGACAGCCTGTGTTCTGCGACGTCACGTGGCACACCCACCATGTCTGCTGGTTGCCAAACAAAGATATCCATATTCTTGATGAGTAGCTGCTTTAAGTGAGCTCGCACCGCGTCTGAGAGTGCGGGCCGATTGTGACCGTTTGTTCAGGGAAGCGGGATTAAGCGCCCATTTCTCTGGCTCCGTCCGCACCTGTTGTTTGGCGGATTTCGGTGGCTTTGCCGCCTCAGCGGCATGGCATTGTCGATTCCCGCGGATGAAGCTACGCCATTCCTGGTCGGGAATCCCACCATTTGGTGCGGTGTAGAGGCGTTACTGTTGAATTTAGCCAAGCCTTCCCTTCCGATGAGTATGTCGTGAGGAAATGACTGGAAGCACCATGAATTCGCACTCTTCGGTTCGTGATAGGCTCCCGTCTGACCATGTCACCGGGAATGTGATTACCCCCCGCGGCATGATTGTCTCATGTATGAATCCTGATATAGGCTCCGCGACTGGTATGAGGCGCTTCTTGTCTGCCTCGTCCAACTGTTGAAGCATTGTTCGTAACATGATATCCGCGCTACTGCCCGGGTCTAGGAACATGTATGGGGTGCGGTAGTGGCCGAATACCCCTGTGATGATTAATGGTGACGTGGATGAGGCACCCCCTTTGACGGCGGGTAGAATGACTGGTTGTTCTTTCCAGGCGTCATCTGATGTGTCCCACCAGTGGCCGCTTGTTTCGACGATGGTTTGCCCGCCCCCTTATGTGTCATCTGGCAGATGTTTCCGGTCGCGCGGTTGATGGTATGGGTCTGTAGGTTTCGGATCCGCTTGTTCGATCCCTCACCCTTGTCTTCGTAGTCTTTACCGCGGCCATTGCGTTGTACGTTTTTCACTAGGTGTCCCAACTGGCCTGACTTCAGGGCCGCCTCTATCTCCATTCTGAGGCTGTAGCAGTTGTCTGTGTTGTGTCCGAAGTCGTTGTGGTACTCGCAAGCGCTTGCTCGTGTCCACATTCTTTCGCTTTCCTAGCGGCCGCGGTTCTTTGAAGTTGTGTTGTTCCGTCGCGAGCACCTGCGATGGGTTTTTGTTAATGGGGTCCAGACCGTGGTTCTTCTTTGACCCGCCGAGATCGGCCAGTCGGTTGTCACGGCCGTGCTTGCCGTTTGATTATATTGCGGGCGTCTTGTTGCGCGGAGTACTTGCATTCTTCGGCGGACCCAGTAATGCGTGACCAAACGGATTGTTTTCCTTTGTCTCTACGGCCATTATTGTGTCCCCTGGTGTATGGGTTCTGTCGTGAGTGGCGGAAGGATTTTCTGAGGACGCGTATATCTTTGCGACTTTAATTACGTCGTCCCATGATTCTGGAATCCCGTCTTTTCCTGTGAGGCATTTCATGAGGTCGTCGTTGTTAACTCCATGAATGAATGCCGCCCGCGTCAGCTCCTCATTGCATCCTATTTGCATCGCTTTCTCGCGTGTAGCGGTGATGTAATCTTCGACTGCCTCGTTGTCCCTTCTTGCGCAGAGCAGGATGTGCGCTTTGTCTTTTTATGTCGTCTCTGGTGAGAGAAATGAAGAGAAAACTTTGACAGCAGGTCATCGAAATCCTGGATGCTACCTACGGGCAGGTTATCAAACCACACCCTGGCGCGGACGTTAGTGTCTGTGCGAAGAGGTTGCACCAAACTTGCATGGGCAGTTCTGGCTGTGTGCTGCGGTCCTGAAATCATGGACGTGATCGTCTGGATCGCGTATGCCGTCATATTTCCCGATGCTATTCGGGAGCTTCGCTTTGCGGGTATGGGTGCCATTGCGATTCGTGCACAGAACTTGGATTTTTCTGCTAAGGTCCTTGGGCCTAGACCGTATGGTTTGACCAGGTCATCATCACCTTCGCGTGTGAGCTGGACTCGTAGCCGTCGTCTTCGTCTGTGATAGCGCGGCCTGGGCTATGGGAACTCTTCCCGCGGCCTCCGCTGCGACTACCATGGGTGTTATTTTTCATCGATTTGCTGTTTGCTTTGTTCTTAGTTGCTGCCCCCGAGGCCTTGTTATTATTATCGAAGTTGAGTGTTTTTTGTACTCTTTGTTGTGCCTGTTTCATTACCCTCTTTTGGTAACCTGCGGTGACCTCCTCCTGTTGCTTGAAGAGCCATTCGTCTGGGTCTTCCTCGACATTGTCCATGTCCGTCCCTCCTCACCGTCTCGATGTCGATGTTGCTGGTTGATGACGGGACCAGGGTGGTCATTTTAAACGGCTCGGTGTGCGACCTTGGTAACAGTAGCTGGAGTTCTTTCCTTTGTGTTGACGTCGTCATCATCCTCGATGATGGGTTCGTCAGTGTTTCGCCGAGGGCTTCCTCGTTTGCCATCTTGTCTAGCTGAAGGATTAAACGGTTGTTGCTCTAGCCGTACGGATGGCGCCAATGAAGAAACAAAAGTCTAAACCTGGATCCAACAGTTAGGCTCGTCTCTACAGATGTGATCCTTCGCTATCCAGTTGGCTATGAAGTCGATGGTACCTGATAACACACACTATACCGATGTGGGGCGACCGCCTCGAAACCCGAAGGAATCTACTTAGCAGACACAAAAAACAAAAACGTAATCGGCCTTGGTGTGTTCTTCAGGGAATTTCTGAATGGCCTATCCAAGGAGACCAAGTGCTCCTTAAATAGGTTTCCACACGGGCCTCAACATCTACCCTTAACTCACCCAAAGGGCCAAGGCCCAAGTTAAGGCTTGCCTCCACATCGGCCCAAAGTTAGGCCCAATAAGATGAAGTAAGACACGTGTTATATCAGAGAGAGAGATCGTACCGTCTTGGTGACGTGGCGTCCCGTGAGTGGCCACAGATCTGTCCTGACGTGATTTGCTGCCAGGTGGGTCCTTGTCCCCCCTGCAGCCCTCCGAGTTAGTGGAGAACCTTGCTGAGGTGGTCCCATGCATATCTGTTGGTGGGCGAGTGCAGGGAACGTACTGTTTGTCTTCTGCGGGTCCTTCTGGAGACACGTGTCACCCTCTGAGAAGTAGATTGTGCAACATGCTCCCTGCCACACGTCCTCGTGCCCTGATTGGTTCGTACATAATTGTACTAACCCGTGGCTTGATGCCACGTGTCCCTTGCTGCTTGTCTCGTTGCACTTTAGGCGGACACGTTAAGGCGGTTACTCTTTCCGCGTATTGCTCCGCACCCGCGGAGTTGCTATCTGCTTAAACCGTCCCTGATGTCACGTTTGGGCCTTGTGGGCCTGTTTCGGCATTTGGGCTAGATTTTTGGGGTAGGGCCCATGTGGATTTGGGTCCCTACCCCTTCAACACCCCTATATTCCCCTTAGTGATTCACCTGTGGCTGAGTCACCTTGTACAAAAAAAAAGACACAATGCTTAACACTTCTGATGTAACATTGTTATAACAACCAACACTTCTGATCTTATACCGTTATAACAAATAAAAGCACTCCTTATGTTATAGTGATATTATAATGTTTAACCCTTAACACAAACTAATGATATATAAAACACTTCTCATGTTACAATGTTTTTACAACAAACACACTCTTTTGTTTTTTTTTTTAATCCACCACACAACATCTAACCCTCTTCTTTAAAATAAATATATAATAAGAGTGGGGATTTGTTGTTGTTTTGTTTTTGATTTATTTTAATTCAACTCTAAAGGGGAGAGAGAGAGAGAGGGAGGGAGGGAGGGAGGGAGGGAGGGAGAGGGAGGGAGAGAGAGAGGAGAGGATGTTAAGCATGATTTAGGAGAAGTTAAAGAGTTTCTTCAATTAAAATAATAGAATGTCAATTTTGCTCTCAATTAAAACACTTTAGTTAGTTGAGACATTTTATGATGGTGAATATATAGTAAGTAACTTGTATGTTTTGGTAAAATAATGGGTATACCCGATACTCGTGGGTATTTTCTATTTGAAATCCTAGGAGGTATTATTACTCGACAAACACTCAACGGGTATTGGGCTGGGTTTGGACACGATTTTACAACTGGGTACGGTTTGGGATTACTAATACCTGACCCAAACCCAACCCAACCCAACCCATTACCATCCCTACTTTTCATATCGTGGTGGCAATGATGAGGGAATGAGTTCCTATTTATTAGTTAAAATCTTTCACTATTTAGCATATGCTGATTTACTCCACTTGATAGAATTTAAAAACGTTCATTACGATTTTAACACTCTTCTTCTCTAACCGAACATCTTATTCTTTGAATTTAGATTCCAATTCAATTAATGTTCGAATAAACCAAAAGACCCATAGGCATATTCAAACTAAATTAATCCAAGATCGATTGTTTCCTCTTGATCACACACCGCAAGTTGAAATCAAACTTTCGTGTTTCTTCATGACTCGTGCTTTGAGCCAAACAATTTAAAGCTTGATTTGTCTAGCATTTGATCTAGCAAGGATTGGAAAAGGAGTTGGTTCAATGATATCAAGTTATTGCGACTCTACTAAGAATTTATGATTTGGATACCAATTTTAAATTTCTATTCACTAAAAGCTTTATATCAATAACTTAATGCTAATATTAACAATTGAATCTATCCCAAAAACAAATCAAGCCCATATTCTCTTAAGACATCACCTGGCCCACAAAATGGATTTAAACATAACACTTAAACCCAATGGGTCATTGGGCCGTTTCTAGCTTCTTATATTTGACCCATCCCAGTAGTTCTTTTCGTTCTGTCACTGACTCACTGTTCTTCTTTTTGTTACTCCGTATTATTTCGTTTTGTATTTTCCTCTCATACCACCACTAAAACCCTTTTACTATTGTCTCGTTTGTGTAGTTTCCTCTCATTCTACAAAAGAGAAAGTTTCCTGTATAAAGTATGTTAGCATACAAAGTTTAAGAAGGAATTCTAGCAGTACACGTGAAAGACGGTTATAATGATTACCTCGTATTTAATTTTTCAATATCGGGGGTATAATAGACTTTTTCGACATTGTTAAATTATGTTCAATTCGTTTTTTAGTACTTAAATTTCAAAAGTTACAGAATTCAAAACCCTAACACTGCGTTAAAAAGTCTAATTAATTTAGATTTCCTTTTTTGTTTTTTTTTTCTAATTTCGAATTTGAAAAACACGGTCCATCAGTTCATAAATATAAATCCTAATCGTCTTAATCATTTCGTTCATTTTTTTTTTGTATTTGTATCCAAGGTTGCAAAAGTCGCTAGGCGCTCTCAACTCGGCCGGTGGGGAGTTGCGAGTACTCGGCCTAGGCGGGGAGTACTCAGACATGATGATTTATATAGAAATTTAATAATTTAATGATTATATATATGTCATAAATTCATAAAAGTATGACAAATACTAAAACTATCTCAAAAACAGCAACTAGAGGCCCAATTTGATTGATTCAGGCCGAGTTGGCCGATTCCAAGGCCGAATTTGACCGATTCCATCCCGAGTTGACCGATTACGACTTGACCAATTCCATCCCGAATTGACCGATTACACCCTCAGTTGACCGATTCTGACCGATTCCAAGCCGAGTTGGACCGATTCCGAGTTGGGATGGCCAAGTAGGGAAAACTCGGGACGCCTCACCTCCGAGGAGCAATTCCTCGCCAAGTACTCAGCCGAGTTGGCCGAGTTTTACCACACTGTTTGTATCTAGTTTTTTTAGTTCTTTCTTTTTTCTCCACGTTTCGAAATTTTTTTTCTATTTGAAGTGATGATTTTGAAGACTATGGAAGCGTTTAAGGGGGTTAGTTTGTATTGCATGAATTTTTACTGTTTTTGTGTTCTATTACAATAATAATTCTGTTAAAGTGATCTGTTTTGGATATTATTAAAGTGTTTAAGGGGTTAATTTTATTGTTTTCTCAGGATTCATTGAAGATATGTTTACAAATATGTTTACGCTTAAGTTGAATTTGTTCTTGCGTTTATTAATATTTTTATATATAAATTTTATTTTGATGCATTTTAACATCAATCACATTGTATATTAAACTTGTGTTTTAAGAAAGCATTAGTTGTTGTGAGTGTGTGTGTGTGTGTGTTTTTTGAAGATTATGGAATTGTTTAAGGTGGTCAGTTTTTGTACTTCAATGATTTTTTGCTGTATTTGCGTTCTATTACAATAATACTTCTGTTCAAGTGATATGTTTTTGAAGACTATTGAAGTGTTTAAGGGGTTAATTTTATTGTTTTTTCAGGATTCATTGAAGTTATGCTTGCGTTTAAGTTGGATTTTTACTTGCGTTTATTAATATCTTATTAATATTTGTTCAGGATTCATTGAAGCTATGTTTACACATTGTTGTTGCGTTAATTCAGAATAGTAGTTGCGTCTTGTTTATTATCATACTGATGATATTTGTTTGTTTTGTTATTCACAACTTGCGTTTGAATATTTATGTATTTGCATTTTGTTTTGGTTGTGACATCTCATACAAAATAATAAAGAAGAAATAAAAAACTAGCCAAAAACATAATATTATTAAAAACTTAGATCCATTAAATCTGATGATCAAAATCAAAACATGATTACTAAAACCTATCAACCAAACCATCCCTTTCCCCTCCCAACATCTATGAAGAATTTAGTGTCTAGGGAGAGAAACTATGAAGTTAGTTTCCCCCTCAGACTCAACATCCATGTCCTCAAGGTCCAAATGATCATCATTCAATTCTTCTTCTTCATAGTCTAATGTTGGGTCCATATCAGACCACAGTTCAACTTGAGCCATGACCATCACCACAAGTTTTAATAAGTGGCTTCTTAGACAAGCTTTTCAGAAAATCCATATCCGTAGATAAAGAGATCTCCTTAGGGTAGAAGGTTTCTTCATCCCCATCATCAAACGTCACATCAACCTCCAAGCGTTCTTCATCAAATTCCCAACTCTTCACACCCCTCAGCTCACAATTTTTAAACATTTTTTTCACCACATCAAACAGTTTTTTACCTCTGTTGATTGGCTGACATAAGGAACACCCAGGGCATACATTTTTTTAAGGACGAGTTTGGTATAGTATCTGAGCACACTCTCTGCACACTTGTACATTCTCTTCCGGTTATCACTCATCATCAGATAGAATTTTTTGTTGTCATACCACCATGTGCTCAGGGTTCGGTTGTCTGCCATTGCTGAGATTTTGATCATTTTTTTTACTTTGTGGTTAAGAGAGGATTATGGAAGAGGATGAAAATGTAGAAGTGCCCTAAAATGTTCATAGATTATGTTATTTTAAAATGTTGATCTTGTATAGTTAATAAAGGACCTTTCACATTTCTAAAAAATAATATTTTAAGTTGAACAGTCTTCAGTTTCATCATGATTGTCTACGGGTTTTTTTTCTTTATCATATTGAAATGACATCTATGTAATTGGGTTATGTGATTTGTCCTTTTTAAACTGCTACTTTTTAAAATTTACTAATGTATATTACCTTTTTTTTAACAAATTCATCTTAACAACCAATTTTTTTTATTGCATTTTAAATAAAAAAATTATATAAGATGTAATTATTAGTTTTGTTTTAAAAAACCATGCCATTTGTCAGTGAGCTTATTTTTATAAATTGGGTGCCCAAAATATAACCTGCGTTTTAACCTTAACATATTTTATTTAATTTTTTAAATCTTATGATTTTGTTTGAATCATTTTTATATTAATTGTGTTTTATTAAAAAATCATGTTATTTGAAGTTCTTTTACTTGCGTTTTAAAAAATAAGTTATGTTTTAATTTAGTCAGTATTGTTTGAATCATTCTTTACTATTGCGTTTAATAAGAATAAAACTTGCGTTTTAGTTTTTTTTTTGTTCTAACAAAAAAGACACAATGTCTACAACAATGTCTGTACCAAACATCATACATTTAAAATGATAACAAAGAAATAACAAGTTTTTTGTCCACTATAGAAAATGTATTTTGTTTTACATTTTTCAATCATTTCGTTTCCCAATAAGATCATCCTGTCTTTCCTGCAGTTTTTCTTTTATTTTTCTCAACACCTTTTTCTTTTGATCATACTTGTCAAAATTCTCTGCAAGTTCAATAATATTTTCCCTTGCCATGTTGTATTCATTTAAGTATCATTTTTGCGCAGTATTTACGCCGCAAACTTCTAATCTGCTTATCTTGTTCAACTCCTTCGTCATGGAAGCCACACGACCAATTTTTTTCTCCCTTGTACGTTTCCATGTGTCGCATTACATACACACCGCAGTCAACCGAGTTGTTCATTGTTCTCCAGCCCATTTCTCTACCTTTTATTTTTTATTTTTCCAGTTTATGGAGTTCTTGGTTGTCCGGGCATGTGTTCGTCAAGAAGGTGCATAATATTTTTCGCTGTAAACAATTTGAAGAATTTATGAGTTACTTTTCATAATAAACATGGTTGCATTTAAAAGTTATACGTAACGTTTACCAATTTCTCTAGGACTCCTTTGTATCATTTGATGTCCTTACCTGCACATGCTGCGTTGTCAATTTGCTCAATTGTTAAATCTTTCAGATGGAAGCATACCATCTAGAAATGTCTTTTTATCAATAATGGTAAATGATCATGTCAAATTTATCTGCTCTTTTTACATCCAATCTGTCCATTAGGGTTAGGACATTATCTGAAAAAGATCTTTATTGTTTCCACCATTGATTTTCCTTGGAAATAATACTCATCAGGTCAGGCTGCACTTGTACAAGGTCAAAATATTGCGTTTAAGTAGCCTACGTTTGCGTTTAAACATATAATACCTGCTTTTTGGTTATTAATACCATTTGCGATTAAAATCATCATCCACTTTTCAACTTGCGTTTAATAGTAACACTTGCGTTTAAATATAAACAAACGTACCAGGGTTTGTGTGGTGCAGAACAACCTATAAACTGAGCCATCACTTCTGTCATTTCTTTCCTCATAATTCAATAGCTTTGTCCATGTGTCAACTACACCTTGGTGTAGCCATATTCTGTCGAACAAACTTTCCATCACTACCTTTGGTATCTCCAACCACACTAACTGTTATACATGTTCGCTGCATGTTTTAAAATAAGTAGTTAAATAAGATCACATAAGATATAACAAAATATTTATATACTATTATACAACTTACAATCGATCGGTTGTTGGTGCCATGATATACTGAAACACTTTCATCTCCTCGCGTGTTAGCCTCTCCACTATGCAAACTACCTGGTTAATGTATGGCGACAGCAATGCTGGTGCAGGGAATTTCTCTCTTTATCCGGGACCCTGTTCATTCTCTTTTTTACCTTTAGTTTCATTTTGCTGAATTTTTGGGGATGTAGGTATAGGAATTAGTTGAGCCTTTGGTGTCTCCACATTTTGTTCTGCATCAGCTTGATATAATGGATTTTTTGATATAACATACTCAATATTTGTATGGTGATCCCCAAAATCATCAATTGTATCCTCGACAACATCTTAATTGTTCACCCTTTTATTTTGATCTTCATGTTTATCTTGTGGATCAACTTTTTCAGCTTCAACATTTTCATCTTTTTTCACCCTTCCATGTCAGCTTCTTCTTCAACCTCACTAGTTGGATCATCATCCTTCTAAATATCATCATTTTTATCAAGAAGTATATCATCACCCATGTTGTAATCCTTCTCCCCTTCAATTTTATCCACTTCGACATCTCTTTCTTCTCCACCCATCAACTGACTAATTATGTTGTCGTCCTTATGGTCAACATCATCCATATCAGTTGTTTTGTCAACTATAACCTCACTGACATGGTCATCATTCCAATCATTTTTCTCTAAACTGATATTATCAACTTTCTCACCCTCATCATCACCTCTGGTATTATCACCTGCTTGATTATCAATATCAGCTGCTATGTTTTCGTCAAAAAAATCACGTTCTCGTCATACTTGTTTTTTATCTTCTTCGTTTATTTCTGTTGGAGTTGCATCCTCTTTACAAATTGCAACCCATTTGTCACACCTCTCCAACAAATTTGGAATCCAAGAATATTTGTTCCTTATTACTTCAACCATTTCATTCATTTCTTGCTCAATTTCTTGGTATCTTTTAATATTTCTATCCATCAAAGACACCCATTCCTGAAATGAATGAAAGAAAAATGTTAAAAACAACATTTACGTGTTAAGTTTTTTAAACTTGCGTTTAAAGTTATGTACAAAAAAATCAAATATAACTCACGTTTTAATTTTTAATACTTGCATTTTACCTCTCTGGATATTTTTGTTTGATCATCTTCTTCACCTTTCTTTTCCAAATCCATCTTATTCCATGGATTGTATTCCTCATTTTCATCATCGACATATTCAAATTCGTTATCGCACTCATAATAACTTGTAGGATCGGTCTCTAACAAGAACGAGTATCGCGCGCGTATCGGATTGAGGGCGGAATCAACAATTCGGTTAGTTGATATAGGTGGGTGTTTGGATAAGATAATATTATTAGAGAGAGCACACACACACAAAACACACACTAAAATGGTTTCACATGATAGAATGAGAAAAAGTCTTTTAAAGTTACTAAGGCATGGAGTATATATAGTGGGCTTTCATACGCGTCCCTCATACACGTTCCTCATACCCGTATGAAGAGAGTGGGACGCGTATGAAGCTTTACATCTTACCAAAGTACCCCTATGCCTATATAAACACTATAATGCAATCCTTTAACATCTTAAACGCTATACAATCATGCCTACGACTATTATGGACCGATCACTAGCTGGGGACACACACGAAGTGCACTAACAATCTCCCCCTTGGACCTAGTTAGTGATCTGCAGACTTAACCATTCACTGAGCTGAGGATGTCTGGAATGACGTTCACAGACTCCGCCTAAGATCTAGCTAATGAACTTCGGTCTCAAGTCTTCACATCTGGCAATCTTCAATCTGGGAAGACACACCGTAGTGCACTAACAATCTCCCCCTTGAAGACTTGAATACTTGCTGATTTGAGCTTTGGTCGTGGCTTCATGAGATCTCGTCTTGTTCTTCGATCAGCTTTGATGACTTGGGAAGAATCAAGAAATCTCTGCTGTTTTGATTGATGATTTTGTGATGAAGACATAGATCAATATCATCTGTACTTTCATTTTTCGATTCTCATCTTCTTCAGCTTTGATGCTGGAGCTCTACCACGGGCTAGTGTCTCTAAAGATAGAATATCGGGTTCTTGTTGTTTAGGACGATCTTGTTGTTCAGGTTTGGGTCTTGTTTAGCGTCAAGCTTTGTCATTTGAATCATGACGAGCACACTAGTTGTGTTTTCTCCTGCAGAAAAAATTAATAAAAACTGCACGCAAACTACAACTTGTATTAGATACGACAAAAATTCCAGACTCAATCCAAATTTTGAAATGTATTATTCGATAAACTTTCAAGATTTGTCCATTTTGACCATTGATTTCGTTTTTTAGCAACTTGATTTTGCAAATTTCTAATATTGTCTTCCATATTATTTCTTGATCTCAATAGCCCAGGAATGACTACTTCACATCCACGACAAATTGGGTTGTCAATCCAAGCAAAGAACCCACATCTGTTAGCTTGCTGCAAAACGAATTAACAAAGAAGCAAAATTAAGGCAAAATTAGGGTTGTCAATCTTACCGGCTGAGGACATGAATAGAACGTTGTCAAGGGTTCTGGTCAGTCCATGATGTTCGTATGGTAGCCAATAATCCACAATGACATAGAACCATCGATGTGAGCTGCAAAGAAGGATTGAGGATGAAGAGAAGGGTTGGGTTTATTTGCAGAGAATGATTGACGATGGATATGGGCTGCTTTGTATTTGAGGATTAATAATAATTGTGGAAAGACCAATATGTCCTCATGTGAGTAGCACGTGAGGGTGTTCAGGGACAGATCTAGAGTGTAAGCAGGGATAACGTCCGTTACCCCTCAACTTTTTAGGCGTCGTGTATTTTTTGTGTATTTTTAATTTTTTACGTGTTTTGTATTACGTTACCCGTGAAATTTATGTAACGTTACCCCTGAAATCTTGGTCTAAATCCGCCACTGAGGGTGTTTTTAAAGTTAAAATTTAACTCCGTTAGCCTTAATACCCATTTTCGTTACAAAAACTAAATCACCCTAAAGAAGTTAAAAAAGTTGTTTAGTACCTTAAGGCGTTATTACATAAAAACCACAGCCACCATCCATGTAATTTTGTCTACATACGTATATACATGATAGACCATGCACTACTTACACTTAAATTAACATGTAAAATGAGAAATCAACGTCAAATAACAACACATGGGAAAAGGTTATCCATCAAAACCGAATTTCTATTGTGTTTCTTGACGACATTGTTATCTATCATGTTATTGCTGGAAAACCTATTTGCACTTTACCTAACATGCAAAATGAATGAACCAAGGTGTCTATATATTAGGAAATCTTTCTTCGTGTTTAAAAGAAATTCTTACCATTTGGTTGAGTTGTCAACAAAGACAGACTTGTTTTAATCATTTATCGACAACAAAACTAAAATGAAACATGAGATTTGGTAAATCAATTTTCAGTGAGCAACCAAGTTACCATTTGAAATTATATAAAGACCAAGATAAGTTTTTGAGGATTGAGTTATCCTACAAAGGTTAAGAAAAAATAAAAAGAGTAAGAAACCACTAGAGAGTGACATTTGTCCAATGAAAAAACAAGTGGGAATGGCAGTTTAGTCCAAAAGAGGAAAAAAGAATATGCACATACATGTCACTTGCTTTTCCCCCCTCATTTTTTAAACATTCGTCACTTTTTTTACGTCATCTTTTTAAAAAAAAATATATATATCATAAAATCAAACATCTTTTTATCTTTAATATGTGTACATATTGTTATACTTTTGAAAAAAAATTCAAAAACCTAGTTACGTAAGACATAATGGAGAAAACGTAAAACACAATGAGTATCAACTAAAAACGTAATGAATAACGACGTATTAACACAAGGAACAACAAATTAAAACACAATAGAAAATATATTAAAAACAAAATGAACATACTAAAACACATAGGACAGTAGACTAAAACAGAATAAACAACAAAGTAAAACACAATGTACACCATAAACACAAAACCTAGTTATATAAGATTAATGGACTAAAAGCATTTTCACCCTTTCTAGAAAAGATGTTCTTTGTATTTAATCCTAACCCAAGTTTCAAGTTTTTGAAGTTGTTTTAAGACATGTAGTTCATAAATAACCAGTACTTGATCATGAAACTATATTTAACGTCTTAACTCATGATACTTGTGTTTTTAAGTGTAGGATGTAAAAAGGTCAAGCCTAACATAGCTTAAAATATATTTGAACAAGTTATATATTATTAAAATGTAAAAACATTTATTATACTATGATGATTAATTTTTAGCATGTTTTTTCTCATATACCTTTTAAGATTCTATGTTTTATAAACTTTAAGTATGTCGTTCGACATGCCTATTTATATACTTCTTTATAGAATATTTTTTTTATTTTAAAACTAATTTGTAAGTATTATTAATGTACAAGTAATCGAAATACAAACATACATGTATCAAAGCAACCTCACATCTAGTTTTTGTATATACATTACATTGTTTACCCTTTTCATTATTCTAATTCTGAATATATCGTTGTGACGTGCTTAGTTTTACCTATAACATTCCGAGTATGTCGGTGCGACTATTACAACATGCTTGTTTATTAATATATCAATATAAATTGCTTAAAACTGAGTAGTGAAAAGTAATATACAAGTTATTAAAAATTTCAAGTACAAACATACACGTCATCAAAGTTGCCTCACGGTCTAGTTTTTCCTTTCTATAAAGGATGTTGTATACCGTTTTTGTTATTTTATTAATATATCTTAATGTTCTATAAAATTTGGAATATACCACTGTGACATGCATATCATTATCTATAATTCGATAAAAGTTTGTTTTTAACAGATCACATAGTTATCTTTTTGCTCTTTACCATAATGAATTGAACTGATTTACCTCCCAAAAAATAGCGGTACTAGTAGCGTATTCGTTTTTATGGTTTTCTTAGTGTGAGAGTATTAAATTTGTTGAAAACAGAGTTATATTCACAATAGATTATTTTTTTTGTACCGTAAGCTATAACGAGTGACGGTACAACAATGGTGCCGTAAAAAGTGAGTTTCTTTTATGACTTTTGATCAATGTAAAACATATGATGATGTTCTCTTAGCATATTATATCAAATACTATTATTGTAACAAAACAAATCGTTGGGGGTATTTTCAAAACAAAAACTTATTATGCAGTTTGTGTTTAACTAGATGGCGTCCCCCGCGCGTTGCGGCGGGGGAAATCTGGTAATCGTGTTTTTGTTAATGAGTAGTTGATATTATTGTCGGCTATTGATTACATGCTTAGCTAATCAAGTATCATCACAATTCACATCCTAAACAAAACCACCAAAGTCTGTACATAATATCTAAATCAACACAATGATGACCCATAAGAACATCATAAGCAAACAATACTTCTACTATGTAAACGAACATAATACAAAGTCCACTATCTTTCAGTATAGAAGAAGAGGAAAACCAGAATACAGTAATGACAGTCATCAAAATCTATGTTTGTAAAAGAATACAGTAATGAAAGTCATCTTGAACCATCTTCTCCATATTTGGATTTCATTTCAATAAACCACTTTAATAATGAATTCTGATCCATTAAGTAAATCAATTATATCATTGCACTGTATATAACATAACATCTTTCTGTACAGGACTACGTAGTTTCATTTTTAGTGGTTAAGTAAAAATACACTTGCAAGTAAAACGAATCTTGTTACAAAAATTTTAATACATGATATGACTATTTTACCCGTTCCCTTATTAGCTTAACCTTTTTCTTATTTGACCCGTTTAGGCTAATAAAACAAATTAACCCATTCATAGGTAAATGGGTGAAAGTTACAACGTCTTATGTTATTATCTTTTTGGGAGGGGAAGGAATAATAATTCAAACCTTTTGACGTCATCGTTAGAAATACTGGAGCAGCAAGGATGATGATTTACAGCAGTACCATTGTACCCTTTATCTATTAAAGCTTCAACCATCATAGTTCTCGCAATTACCTAAAGTATTTGTAAAATAATAATAAGCAAAGGACTACATCTCTATTGCCACTGACAACAATTGCAATTTTCAGACATAGTGAAGGAAGCCTAGTATATGCATATGGAAAAACTAACTTGATTCTTCACAAAATAACGACTGCCCTACCTACAATCCCATTAGAATACAACCAACAAACCAAAGTAAACATCTAACAAAATAAAAATAAAGTTTCACTTTCACTATTGTAAACATGTAACCAAGTAGTTGGGCAAGTTTTCTCAAAAACAAAGGGAAAGCAATTTGGTTTATACTCTTAGTTTGAAACATTACGTTCATTCTAACATAAAGAATCCTAGATAACAAAAAAAGTCATTGCAGTTAACCATTATCATTCAACCAAATACATATTCACAAAACACATATTGACTAAATATAATAAACATGCAACATCTTATCCATAAAAACAGTGCAAATTAGTAAAACACTTTCATCATCATAATCAAGTAATATTCTTTTAAAAACATAGATTCTTAAACATTAACAATCAAACACAAATCCTGAAACAACGAATCCGGACAGTATACGACTGAATACTAAGAACTCAACGTATTTCTTATGGTAACGCTAACGGTAGAATCGGAGGCTCCATTGTTCACCAACACTTCTTCGAACTAATAAATCGATGCAAGTAATCAAAAAAATAAAATAGCCTAAACAGTAAAATGTACAGAACTACAGACTAAATTGCTTCTTCACCTAAACATGGAGACCTTTTGGAAAACTAATGAATAATGAGTTCTGTAAGCTAATCACAAATTGGAGAAGATGATCCATAGGCCATCTACATCCAAAAGGAAACTGTCATCACTCAATACGTAACCATCTTAATTATTGTATTCATATAAACAAACTTAAACCATCATTAAACACTTGAACATCATCAAGCACCTAATCCCCTTGTCCTTGTATTATAACTTAGAAACATATATCTATCTTTTTGCGAACCAAATAAAATAACTTAAACCATTTAATATATAAATAGTTATTTAAATATCACAAAAACGTGCAAAACGAACAACATAACAATATTTTCTAAAAAGCAAAGTTGTACCATTAAGATTTTGTATCAACAATCATGTGTTTTGGAAAACAATGTAAAAAAAATAAGTTGTTTTGTACCTTAAGATGCAAAAAGACTTAACCCAACCTTGGCACCTAATGACAACAAAATCCAATCCTCAAACATTAATATGAGCCGCCATCATATCGATTTCACAAATAAGATTTATATCACACATCTCTATATTCTAGTAACGAAATGAGCTTAGAGACTTACCTCAAATCGGTCATAAACAGTCACCTCAACCTTTTAACCTTACTCCGATGCGTCACCCACCATCCGCAAAACCCCTATGGATACCTCCGTCGTCTAGGGTTTACTGTCATAAACCTCAAAAACGCATCACAACCAGAAACCAAACTATTGAGCACCAAGCAACCATCGCCATAATTTTTAAGAACCAGGAAACCGTCACCGTGATAGTACGGTGTGTTGCGAAAAAAAACCCACGGAGAAACAGAGAGAGAAAAAGGAATCGGTGCAGGTATATGACACGGAAGACGTGTCAGACGGTGGTTGCTAAGGCGGTGGTGGTTGAGATTGGTAGGTGAGGCGGTGGGACTGAAGTGAGGATGAGAGCAAGGTGAACCGACATACAGAAACAGGGAGCTCTGCTAGGTTTGTAAATGAAGCAATGAGGTACCTCAAGCATAACAAATTGTACAAGGTTGGTAGTATACAACCTATAAAACACATAGTACAAGAAAAACATTTGGTAAATAGAATATATATAATTGTGTCTCTCAACATTCTCGTATAAATTTTATTGAAAACACAGTTGTATTTGAATTCATATGGATATGGATATGGTGGGCTATATTAAAGGTCGGTATCGTACCAGTACCGTGATGAACAGAACCGATACCGACCAAACAATATCAGTACTAGCATCTATTATCAGAACTGTTACTAGGATTTCTTTTCTTAGTTTTTTTATCAATTTAAAACATGACTTTATTTTTCGGATTTCACCAAATAACTTTGAGCAATGAGAGAATTGTAAATAATTTTTTTTGTATTGTTAACAATACTAAGTACTGGTATCGTAACAAATTAAGTGGCTTTCTAAATAATGTATTTTTTTTTGTAAACTATATCAATTGTTGGTACAGTACGGGGAACAAAACGAACATAACTAATAGTAATCAAAGAACGTCGGTACTGTTGTTAATGCTGTCAAAATTGCCGTCGACATTTGTTTTTATGGTTTTCGATTGATATAGCATATTTTGTTTCTTTTCAAATATAAGTTTTATAAAATTTCAGATATACCTTTGTGATGCGCTTATTTTTATCGATGATTCAGTATAAATTTGTTCAAAACCAAACAATGAAAATGCACAATCATAACTCACTCATTGTATGTGTAGGGTCAAATTATCTTACTCAGGGTAACAAAAATGAGAAGGGTGAGAAGGATATAAAAAACAAAATAGATAACGAAATATGACACAATGGATGTTTTTTGATAAAATGGTGCTATAGTATAATTTTTTTGTGCAAAGGGTGTGTGTCGGGCGAGAAGTTGTGGAATTGGAGAATCCGCAAGTTGAACTTACGGATTAAGCTTACGTGGACAAGAAAGTTGCTGCTCGTTGATGACTATGAGGGAAGGTGTTGAGGTGGCATGTAATCCGCAAGTTTTTTATTTCACTTGATTAGCTTTTATTAGAATGTTAAGTCTCTTATTAAAGAGAAAGACTCTTCACTCATCCTCAGCTCTTGTATAATTAGAAGGTGTTTGGGATTGCATTTTGAATCTGATTTTTAGATTATTGCGTTTTGAAAACGCAGATAATCAGTTTTTAGTGTTTGGATTGCGTTTTGAAAACACAGATAATCAATTTTTTAGGCTACCAAAATGCAATAATCTATAAGCAGCTCCACCCCTGCTTTTCAAAACGCATAATCTGTTTTGAATAATCAATCCAAACACCCCCTTAGTAGGCTATGTGCCTTATTTGATACGAGAGAAAAGACTATACACGAATACATGAAGAGTTCTTGGAGAAGAAAAAGACTTTACTCATATGTTGGGTGCTATAAAAGGAGTACTTTCTGCCAAATTTCATAAGTTCTAACACTACAATTTTACCTGGTGTAACCTTGGGCGCGTGAGCCATCTTCGGCAGTACAGACTGCTTCAGCTATTGTACCCTGGAATGACTTAAGAACAAAAACTTAAAGACTTTATTGATCAAAGAACAACCCAAACAAAGTATGAAACAGAAACAGACTTCTAAGATCTGATGAACACCAACAGATCTTCAACAAAGAAACCCTTACAAACAGACTCTTTACCAATCTACTGATCTAATTAAGAACATACCCTTCATTATAACAGATACAAGACGTATCTGATTACAAGAGAATGAAACCCTAAATACAGATCTAGATGAAAGAGAAAGCAAAGGACTCAAGACTGATTTAAAAAAGCTAAATGAGAAATGTGTTGGTCTTTTATAGAAGCATTGGAAGCTTCTACAGAGAAAGCACACAACCAAGAGATCTTGACCCTTGAAAGAAACACCTTCACACGGATCACGATCTAACGGACGAAATATATCTTCGAAAGAGAAGCCATCTAGAAGCTTTGACCAGGCTGGACTTTAACACTTTAACTTGGACTCTTTGACTCTATCTGCTAGCCCAACTGCAACTCTCCTCAGCCCATTAGCCATCCATCAACTCTCCTCATCCAAAATCCATTAACATATTATAACACGATAAAAAATAAAATGTGTAAGAAAATATAATATGACCAAAGAATCAAACTGGAACATGACACTCATACCTGGATAATTTTAACACCCCCTCTCAGTTTGATACTTGAAATGGGTCAAACAGAAACAACTTTCTGCACAACTCATCATGCTGATTAGGAAATAACCCTTTTGTCATAATGTCAGCTTTTTGTTCACTAGAAACAATGCTAACAGTTCTGACTACTCCTTTGGTTATTTGATCCCTTAAGAAATATAAGTCTAGTTCAAAATGTTTTGTTTTCTCATGGAAAACTGGGTTAGCTGCTATAGATAATGCAGCTGTGTTATCACAGTGTAAAGACACTGGAACACTTATCTTAATACCCAATTCTTCAAGCATATTTTTAAGCCACATTAGTTCACAAGTTGTGGCACACATTGCCCTGAACTTAGCTTCTGCTGAGGACCTGGATATAGTCGACTGTTTCTTACTTTTCCAAGAAACCAAAGAGTTTCCAAGAAAAATACAGAAACCAGTGACTGATTTCCTAGTCTCTAGGCATTTAGCCCAGTCAGAATCTGAAAATGCCACTAAGTCTAATGAAGAACTTTTAGAAATTAAAACACCTTTTCCTGGTGACTTCTTTAAGTATCTTAATAACCTTAAAGATATTTTAAGATGACCCTTCAAAGGCTTATGCATATACTGGCTAAGAAAATGCACACCATATGCAATATCAGGCCTAGTATGAGCCAAATAGATTAATTTCCCTACTAATTTTTGATATCCAATGATATTAGTTAGAACAGCACTATTCTGTTTACACAAAGCAGTAAGAGCATGATTTTGATCAATAGGAGTATTGACAGGTTTTGACCCAGTTAAACCAAACTCAGCAAGAAGTTCCAAACAGTATTTTCTTTGAGACAAACATACTCCATTATTTGTCCTAACAACTTCTATACCCAAAAAATATTTTAAATCACCCAAGTCTTTTATTAAGAATTTGGATCTCAAACTTTCCTTAACTTTGGTTATTTCATCAAAACAATTTCCAGTTATCACTATATCATCTACATAAACTAGAAGGTATACAATAATAGATTCAGTATGTTTAAAAAAATAAGGAATAATCACATTTGCTTTGACTAAACCCTAACTCTAATAAAACATTTACCAATTTCTCATTCCACATTCTAGGGGCTTGCTTCAGCCCATATAGGGATTTTTTTAGTTTGCAAACTTTGTTTTCATCTTTTGAGAAATATCCATCAGGAAGAGACATGTATACATCTTCATTTAAATTTCCATATAAGAATGCATTGTTCACATCCAACTGGTAAAGTTCCCAGCTGTTGTGAACAGCAATAGAAATAATACACCTAACAGTCACTAGTTTAACCACTGGGGAGAAAGTTTCTTCAAAATCAATCCCCTGTTTTTGGCTAAACCCCTTAGCAACTAATCTAGCCTTGTATCTCTCTATCTCACCAGTGGATTTATACTTTATTTTGTATATCCACTTGCAACCAACAACACTTCTTCCCTTAGGAAGTTCTACTAAATCCCAAGTGTCATTCCTCTGAAGAGCCTCTATTTCATCATTCATGGCTGCTACCCAATTTGGGTCAGTAATAGCTTCACTGAATGAAGTAGGCTCATGAATCTTGTTTAAGGTTGACACAAAACACTTAAAATCAGAAGATAAATGAGAATAGTTAACCACTATATTAATGCCATATTTTACCTTAGTATCTAGGACATAGTCACTCAGATTTCTAGGTAAGACAAACTCCCTAGCTGACCTTCTTGAGGTGGTTTGACCTATATCCTGATCAGTTACACCTCCCTCAGATTGGTTGTGGATGTTCTCATTATCAGATAAGTCACACTCAACCCTATCAGACCTACAGGTATTAGGGCTGGGCTACTGTGATTCAACCATGCCTTTTAACCCTAATTCCTTTGATGCTGATTGCTCAGACCTGTGTGTCTCTGAATCAACATCACTTGTTCCCTTTTTATCATCATAGGGAGGTTGAGATTCAGGTTGTTCATATTTTTCAAAAAAATTTAAGTGTGTTATATCAATTTGTGAAATATCATTTATGGAATCATAAACTTGATTTTCTTTAAATGGAAATACACTCTCAAAAAATTTTACATCCCTAGAATAAAATTCAGCTTTAGTTTCAAGTCCAAAAACCTTATATCCTTTTTTCTTAGTAGAGTATCCAATAAAAACACATTTTTCTGCTCTACTTGCTAGTTTATCATAAATATTGAGATTTGTGCAAAAACATAAACAACCAAAAAGTCTCAACTGGTCAAGAAAGGGTTCAAAATTATGAACTACCTCATATGGAGTCTTTCCACCTAGCACTGAAGATGGTGTCCTATTTATAAGATAAGCAGCAGTTAACACACAATTTGACCAGAACCTTATAGGAACATTACTTTGAAAAAGGAGAGCCCTAGCAACATTCAAAAGGTGCCTATGCTTTCTTTCTACCACCCATTTTGTTGGGGAGTGTATGTGCATGATGTTTGATGAAGAATTCCTTTAGTTTTTAAAAAAAAAATTTACTTGATTATTAACAAACTCACTCCCATTGTCACTTCTTATTATTTTGACACTAGTTTTAAACTGAGTTTCAATAATAGCCACAAAATCTTGTAAATTTAAAAAAACTTCTTGTTTACTCTTCATCATACATACCCATACAGCCCTAGAGAAGTCATCAACTATTGTAAGAAAATACTTGAATCCTTCCCTACTTGTTACTCTATATGGTCCCCACACATCAATGTGTATTAAATCTCCTAAGGCCTTAGTCTTATGGTCACTTAAGGGAAAAGGATCCCTATGTTGTTTTGCCTTTTGGCATATTTCACATGGTGTGTTTAAATTAATGTTACCTAAGTTTAATTTTTGTTTAAACATATTTAGAGCATTATTAGATGGATTCCCTAATCTATCATGCCACAAATTAAACAACACAGAACTATTATAACACACCTTGCCAGACAAAATAGAATTACCACAGTAGTACAAGCCATCCACTTGACTACCAGTCACCAGGTTTCTCTTGGTGATTAAGTCCTGAATATAACAATGATTTTCATCAAAACCAACAAACAACTTGTTATCCCTAGCCATTTTGTGAACATATATTAAACTTACATTGTATTCTGGGACAACAAAGACATCCTTCAACACAACCTTTTCAGCCAATTTAATATTTTCTATCTTAGTTACCAAAGCATCAGTTCCATTTGGATGTTTAACTCCAATTCTTAGATCAGAAACATTAAAACAGTCAGTTAGGTTTTCATCAGTTTTAACCATGTGTTGATTTGCCCCAGAATCTGTTATCCACCCTATAAACTCCTTTTTGTTGAATTCACTAACAAAACACAGGTTTAAGCATCACATTGGCACAAAAAGGACTTAACAAGTTACCTGTAACATGGCAGCTTTTTTGACTCTCAGTTTTATCTCCTAATAAACTCAAAAGTCAGTTTATTTGATCAGGTGTAAGAGAATTAATAACACTATCAGACCCATCAGAAACACTGTTATTAGCAACCATCTTTTTCCCTTGTCCCCCTTTTGGTCTAAACCAAGAAGGGTATCCAATGACTTCAAAGCATTTATCAACAGTGTGACCTATTTTATTACACTGTGTACACTTCAAGTTTTGATTTGAAACCTTATTATTTCTTTTAAACTCAGGAGGTGAAGTTGTTTTAGAAAACAAGGCAAGAGATTGTCCTCTCTTCCCTGAGTTGCTGGCATTTCTATGAGATTTCTCTCTAGAAATGACAGCAAAAGCCTCCTTCACAGTAGGTAAAGTTTCTTTTATTAACAAATTAGTCCCCACACTTTGATAAACACTATCTAACCCCATTAAAAATTGCATCAATTTAATTAGGTTACTGAAATCATTAAACTCTTTAGAAGCATTGCAAGTACATGATGGTAGTTGCAAAATTTGGTCCATTTGTTTCCACATTATGTTAAGTCTATGATAATATTCTGCTACAAAAGACCCATTTTGACTAAATGAGTTTATCTTTGGATATAAGTCAAAAACCACAGACCCATCAATTTTATCATAGGTCTCTTTCAATTCACTCCATACATCAGAGGCAAGTTTAGAGAACACAAGCCCCATATACAGATCTTTACTGATGGAGTTTAAGATCCATGTTAGTACTATGGAGTTACACCTATCCCACTGTCTTCCTAAAAACCTCATCCTCAGTGGATCTAACACATGACTTATCTATGAATCCCCATTTATTTTAACCTGAAGAGCTAATTGAAGAGCATTAGACCATATAGTGTAGTTTTTTGTACCTTTTAGTTTAACAGTTATTATATTTAAGTTTGCAGAGTCACTAGGGTGTAAGTAAAGAGGATCACTGGCATCCAATTGCTTACAAGAGTGACTTGAGGCCCACCATTACTCCCATTGTTGGGATCAGGTTGAGGACCAATGATAGGACCTTGTTCATTAACCATTTTAACACAAGCTTAAACACAAATTTGATAAACAGAAAACAATCAAGAACAGAAACCAACACACAAGCACACACACAGGACGAAACCATGTCAGTGATCCAGATTCCTGGCTCGTCACTCTATGGTGCCAGGACAGGTCTTAACACGGGAGTCCTTTACCTATTGATTCTAAAACACTCACAATCAAGCACCAATAAAACACAGGAAACAAAATAAGACAACAAGAACCACAGCAAATAGCAATCAAGCACACAGACAGGTATCAAACAATAACAAATTGTTGAGCCAATGTCGGTCCCCCTAACCCGGAGAGTGCTCCTAAAAGAAAAACAGTAAGAAAAAAGTGGAACGATCTAACCGGTTTGCAAGCTTCCAGAATCACTGATTGTAACCTTCACTTAGGGTTACAGATCAGTGACTATAGCAAAGCTTCCAAGAAGATTTATCTCCTTTCCAGTCACAATCAAACCCTAGCTAGGGTTTCTTTGACAGTCAACAAATCAGCCTTCAAGAACTTAAGTATTCTAAGATCCAACACTTGTGCAGCGGACGAGACCACAATACCC
>JAUTDX010004097.1:0-33341 GCA_030844895.1 Ambrosia x helenae
GGTGTAAATTAAGCATGTGCATGTCTAAAAGGGGTAAGTAAGTGACATGCCTAAGTGATAGGTTTTGTAAGTTGATAATGACATCTCAAGCTTCTTGGCCGATTGTTATTTGTAGCTACTAGTGGTAGAGTTGACTAGTGTATAAGTGCTTGAGATCATTGTCTTGTTGCCGATTTTTGGGAAAATACACATGTTCTTGTTTGCTAATGGGGATCGGAACGAATTGTATATGTATTGAGGTGTCATTGTCAAGTGTTGACAACCAAGTCTATGCTTCCATTCCTTGGGACTAGCGATCGATTACAAGGCAAGATAGGCTAGATCCTAGTGATAGTTTTGGAATGAAAAGGATGGGTGTTCTTGTCTCTAGTGAACCGATTAGTTGGCATGGACATAAGAGGAGATAGGTGGTTATCTAGGGACATGTAATGGTGAGTAGTTATTTGCATTTTGGTGTAAGATTTGGACATTCTTATGACAAAGACTTGTTATGGGTTGAAATTGTTTGTTTTGGCCGATTTATATGTAAAGGATTTGAACATGTCTAATGTATTTAGGTAGTGTGTCATGGATAGGTCTTTGTTTAGGAAGGTAGTTAAGGCCTAAAATGGTGTAATGTAGGATGAGTTGTGAGTTTGTCTTTACTCACATGCATGGAAGGTTTGTTTTTGTCTCATTCATAATCCAATCATAAGCAAGTGTGTGTTTGTAGAAGTATTTATTGTGTTGTCCCCTTCATGTGATTGTGTGTGTATATATATACATATACATATGGTTTGTATGTTTTTTATGCTTTGATCATGCACACAAGTATTTGTAAAAATATAAAAATGTAGTTTTACTTTCATAACATTTTATATGAAAATCCATATATCTGCTTTTGTTGATCCTTATGATGGTCATGGTGTTCGAGTAGAGTTCATAATCGTTCAGATAATGCGGCGGACCGCTACACTTATTCTAAACACATAGTGAAATAAAAACAGTTAATTGTACGGTCTCAACTAGTGGATTTGGCGGGTGTCATACATGAATGCTCTATTTTTGTTGCAAATTAAGAAGATTTCAGAAAATGTTAGTTTTGGTAAATGACATATAAGGGTTGGCCATGCACACCTTATTGTTATTGACTGAGTTTTTTTAAACTAGTTTATTATCATCGTTATTATTCTCAAAATATAATACGTAATTAGTATAGGCGGTTTAATTTTGGAGATTTCTTTATACGTATTATATTTGGATGTTATGAAAAAGAGTTGTGTCATTGATGCGTAGAACGATAGATAACTTATACCATTCAAATAACCACGTACATCTTGTGCTTTTTATTTTTTTGCACGTTTTAGTTATATGTTATTGCATTGGTCCAAATGTATGCGAGTATACATCCCTTTTGGTTTATGATTTTCTTTAAGTTGGTCTCTAGATGCTTCGAGAGTGTGGTTGGATTATTTCTTTAGATCCGATTGTTTACCATTCCAAACTTTAGATGTAAACGTGACATATTCTCATACTGCACACTTGTAGTCGTTCAAATATAAACAAACCTTAATTCATTTGGAATTTAGGGTTTGGTAAGTTGACATTTTGATGACTTTTGGGTAGAGAGGTGACAAACGAGTTTTTTGTTTAATATGTTTCAGGGAACAACAAAGCTTAGAGCTTGAAAGATTGATTGGAGTTTATTTGAAGTCTAATTATTAGAATAAGTTATCAAGACATCTGATTGTATTATGGAATTTGGAGTTTTTAATTATAAGTATTTGAACTTTTGTACACCATGAAGCATGAGCTACTAAACAATTATCACTATGTGACATTTCAATGTTTCCATCATTGGTTGGGGTGAGGAACCATTCAATTTGACAAATCCTGTATCCTCTTTTCATCTCAATCAAAAGTCCATTAGCTTGGCAACTATTAGGAGTAGTGTGAGTCGAATTTTTAATATATACAAGCACTTCCATAACCAGTGTATTATAAAGTAATCAAACGAGAAAGAGTCTTACAGCGGGAATTCTAATGTGTATCTCCGGCCCTTGAAACTGGTAGTTCTTGATTCAACCCACTCTCGGTGGTAACAAGGTTATTTTCCAAGTATTCTTTTTGACTTTCGCGAAGCTTGTCTTGTCATTTGCAAGATGCATAAATGATATTTGGTCAAAGACCCTACCATTTCAAAAACTCTCTAATCAGCCGAGTGTTTTGTTGCAATCGCCACAGCAACAAGTTGAAGTTGCTGTACAAAACAATGAACATAGAAATCCAAAGAATTATCCTTTAAAATTAGAGCTCTTACCATTAAATCGTTCCTTAACCACCCCACATTTATTAACATATCTAATAACCACAACCATTTGTTCCTTCTTAGACACATCACTTGATACATCAACTAATAAAGAAAAAATATCACCTCCAAGATCTTCAAAGATTTGTTTTTAGTATCTCTTGAGCATAACAATGTTTAAGCTCATTTTAAACTTCTCATGTAGTTAATCCCCGGTGCATTCTCTAAGATAATCTTACCAAGATCTTTGTTTATTCACCAATTAATTCTTAAAATTCCAAGAAATTTCCTTTATTTAATGAATTTTTTGATTCATCATGACCACGAAACGTTGCCTATATGTTTATTTGTTTAGGTGCATGATGTATCCTATGTATTTTGAGTCACATTTGGGTCTTTTATATATAGTTTTTAGCAGTTTTAGGCATGTATTAGTTTATTTGTTTATTTTTATCATTTTATAGGTTTTTATTAGTTTTTAAGGTTAAACCTGCTTCACGGTTTGGGAGTTTTTGATCCAAGAGTGGTCAATTAAAGGATTTCCGTGGGATTTGGTTTCGCTTGGGCGATCCACTTCATTTAATTACTAGATTCAGGATTTCTTGCTAGTGGCTAGGGATTTTACCTAAGTAACAAGTCTTCTCCTTATCTCATTTCTCGAGGTTCCTAGTTTCGTATAAGCGTTTAAGGTGATTTTATAGTTATTTAGTTTATTTTAAGTTTATTATTATTAGTTTAAACACCCCCATATAAGTATTTATTTACGTAGGCTAGTATTACGGCAAAGGTTGTGATCTAGAGTTGCATTCGCGTCTTTGAGTTTGATACTTGGTCTTATCTGTTTACAGCTTTGCGACTAGTACACTTGCCCCACGTGTGTATTTCTTACGTAACTCGTTTTAAGTAAAGTTGAGGTTTTCTTATAATTAGATATAAAAAAATTAAACTTATTAAAAATTATGGGCTAATTCTTAAATTTTGGTTACTAGCACTACGCCAAAATAGGGCTACGGCCACACTTTTGCCAAAATCGACCTGCCACACTTTTGATTAAATATGTGGCTAAAGGTCATTAATCACTTTTCAAAACCTTCTAGTATACTTTTAGCCACACATCTCATTTATCCATGTGACCATCGCATAAAAGTTCAATACTTTTAGCCACACTTGAAGAAAAAACTGTGACATTTAGCAGCCACATTAGAAAAATGTGGCCAAATGTGATCTATGGCCACAGTATTTGTTTGATTTTTTATTCATGTGGCAAAAAATACACATTTTCAAAACATTTAGTCACACTTTAAGAAAAAACTGTGACATTTTCTAGGTAAAGTAGAAAAGTGTGGCTAAATGTGGTCAACTGTCACAGTAGTTTTTTAACGATGTGGCTAAAAGCTAAAACATATGGCCACTTATGAGGTTGTGTGACCAAATGTTAAAAAATAATCACAATTAAAATTACAAAATTTAATGTGGTTTTTATATAAACATTTGTGACACCATCGTCACATTGTTTATATTGTGTGACCATTTGACAACAAATGTCATAGGAAAATATATGTGACCAAAGATTAGACAATAGTCACACTTAATGTTACAAATTTTCAAGTGGCTTTACATAACTATTAGCCACACCGTCATCACTTTGTTTTTTTTATGTGACAGAATGATAACAAATGTCATGGATAAAAAATATTTGTGTGACGAAATATGTTTGACAATAGCCACACTTAAACTTATAAAGTTTCTTGTGGCTTTATATGAAAAATATTTTTTAAGTCTAAAACACAAAACTGATAGATGTTTGAATTAAGTCTAAACATATTCTAAATGTATACATACAAGTGTCTACCAAGTGTTGAATTAAGTCTAAAACACAAAACTGATAGATGTTTGAATATAAACTCAAACAACCACACTGGCCTGCGAAAAACTCTAAAACACAAAACTGGTAGATGTTTGAATATAAACTCAAACAACCACACCGGCCTGTGAAAAACTCTTGGGGCTTGACACCATAGTGCAGGCACAATCAACCTCATGAATCAAGTGAAACAGTGAAGAAAACTCAAGCAATCAATTTTGCTTTAAGTGGTAGCAACATGCTAGATGTTCGATATCACAAACAACCTGCAACAATCATGAATTTCGTCACTAACATGTTTGAAATACTTAATCTTGAATTAGGATAACTAGATTTAACATTTGAAGTAGCAGCATGTAGTTTATTATAAATAAGGGATGCGCTTATCACATAGATAAAAAACAGATAAGCAAAAAAAATAGAATATATGACCAGGATGCTTGTAGCTTCACCCATTTGCCTCATAATTAGATCGACTTGGGTTATGTTTTGACCTATCATACTCAAAATATATGTTTTAAAAGGAAACGGTTCAAAAATGATTAACACACAAATAAAATTAGTTGATATTACATACACTAACATTTACGTGATACTACCATAGCACACCTACTTCTAACTGTACCTGATTATAGCACACCTTACTTCTAACTGAACCAGATTATGTAACAGTTTGGTGGTGGAAATCACCTTGGGTGACATGCATAATCTCTTTGGCGAAACTAATTGAAACAAATTTACTTTTATGTCAATGTCAACGAGTGACATTTATGCTTTATAAATTTTGCCAGCCACTTCAAGTTTTTTTTTTTTTTTTTTTTTTTTGAATGGCAAATGACTATCATTCATTAACCAAATATGAACAAAAGGTTAATGCTAGCAAAATGACCCAATTGAGCCCCCTCATATCTTCCACGAACCCAGACAGGACAGCAGCGGACAACAACAAATGACCCGTTTGATAATCCAGATCAAGCCATCTCCAAGTAAATTGTAGTGACCCGTTTGAGGCTACAATGTTTGTTGCAGACCTGTTCATTACATTCGCGTGTGAACTAACTTTCTACAGCTGTGATTGTCTTCATATATATTACCCAACCCTAGGACTTCTCACTAAAGCATCAGATTCCACCTAACTACTAGGCTTCTAATTCTCATTGTTGACCTGCACATCAGTTTTAGTTGAAGGGTGATCGAGTCCAGTAATGGCTATATGACAATGTGCTTCAGAAGTAGGAAGACGTGGGGAAATGTTTTACCCCTTGACCTATTAGTCTATCACTAACAATACAAAATCAAATTCAATCCTTTTGTTTGTATTAGAAGGTTGAAATTGCCACAAGAAGCATAAATCACTGATGTGTTCCAAAAAAAATAGTCCAACATTACAACCAACACCAAGTGACAGCTTACAGCATCGCACATTTCTTTATAAGTCCATTGTTGGACAAGAAATAAAAAAACAATCTTTATAAAAGCACGCAAATTAATATCCTTTAACATCATGATTTTATAGTAAATTTTATTTTAAAAATAGGAAATAAGTGTAATAGTCCGTAATAAACTTGAGCCCATACATAATTTTATTCTACATTGACAAGTCCCAAATAAACACCGTAAGAAATCAAAGTTTACCTCCAACTTATGCAAAAACAAATTACGTTGTTGAGTCATGTTGGGGTCAAGTCAGAGAGTCTTGGTACTTAGGTGGAAAGTTAGTTAAGTCAATCAGCGAGTCATAAGAAATCAATTATGTTCTTGGTTTAAAAAAGCGAGCCTCGCAAAAAAGCGAAGAGGTCTAAGCGCATCGCGCGAAGCGCAACTCGCAAAAAGCGTGAGATTTTCGTATCTGAAGCGCACACTAATTATATAATTTTTTTTATATATCCCGTATATATCCCATGAGTTCTTAGCTTCATTTATCCCAAATATAGCTATAAATAAGGTTTTTATGTGATCTTACCTACATTTACAAGCCAAAAACATCAAGGTACAACATTTTTATGCATAAAAAAATACCCTGCGTACGTGAGGCGCGTGCCTCAGGGTGAAAAGCAACTGAACTTTGACAAAAAAGCGCCTGAGGCGCGCCTTTGGGAAATTGGGTAGGCGCAAAGCCCTGAGACGCCCTAGGCTGCGCCTTGATGCGCCTCAGGCGCTCTTTTTAAAACCCAGATTATGTTGTTGTGCATAACTAGTCTCAACGCCCATGAAAACTGAAGACATAAGCCTACTTTATAAATAAGCAAATAAACAACAGATGTACGATGAATGGAGGCAACTTTTGGCCAAGTTACAAAATGATTGGATAGTTTAAAAATTAACCTCTGCCTCTAAAGTAAAACAATTTATAATAAGGTTTCATTGTAGATTTCCTTGTTATTTCACATTTACGTAACCCTGAATTAATCTAACAATGCTAAATGCATAAAGAATAAATTAACAACCTATCAAAGAACAAACATAATTGAAATAATCTGAAGAACATCAATTTAAAAAAGATAGCAAGATATATAAGATATATACCTAAAAGTCCAACAGGGAGCTGCTCGAATAAAAGTCCAACAGGTGCTGCACTTGTACCCATGTCATGAGACATATGCTACATATCTAAAACTAGCAGCACAATTTGATGTTCCATGTATAAAATCTGCATTTGTACCCATGTCATGAGACATATGCTACATATCTAAAACTCGTAGCACACAACTATAACAAGATAGCAGACCATGTTGTATGTCTTGCCTATACCAGTCTGCTAAACCTATATGTCAAATACCATTAAGAAAAATATAATATTTAAGTTAATAACTTGAATATACCTGGCCATAAGCTAGAACAATCGTATTATATCCTGGAAATAAACCATCAAGAAAAGCATTCTTCAAACATGGAAGATGACGAGGTTCGAGTGCTACCATACACATTATCCAAAGAAATGTTCTGAACTGGTAGCTGGGTTTTAGTTTCTTTTACTAGTTTCATGTTTGATGCATAAGCATAATATTTAAAAAAAAAAAACTATGAGATAAAAGTCGATAGATAAACTTACTAAGTTGCCATGCCTCATCACAATAGCTCAAATAGATAGTCCTCTCCATGGGAATTTCAGCCTTTTGGTCTTCTGCTCTGTCACAAAAACATAAAATCTACATATCAATATATAGGTAATATAACATATATTCAAAGATCCTAGAAGTAAAAAAATTAACCCTTGTATTAATAAATCCATATATCAAAGTAAAAAGCATAAATCCAAGTAGAAAAAAGTCTACTTCTACGACTAAAATCTCAATCGCCTATTTCTACTACAAATAAAGCAAACATTAAAAAAAGTCTACCAATACAAACTGGCATGAAGCAATCACCAATTCCAGTGACCAAAGCATAAAGTGTAAGGGTTTTTGTGATTTTAATTTGCACATTACTAAGGAAAACTATGAATACATGTTGCGACTGTCAATACCTTTGATATGAGAGGATGTGAGATGTTTAGAAATATTGTATCTCCACCAAACAATACCTTTGATATGAGAGCTGTTGAGGACAACATATATGATTGCGTCGAAAATGGTACAAACACATAGGAAGAGGTATGGGTTTCAATTTTCATAATAATTTGCTAATCTTTCTTTTTAAAAACTTTGTCTTTTCGGAGCATAATCTTGTGTTAGAAAACTTACATTGTAATCACCGCACGCCTTTCGTACATGAAGCTCGCAAGTTTCCGAGTCTCTGTACTTGCTGCAACAAATTCTAAAAGAAAATGAGATCATAGAATTTTTAAAAAAGGAACCGGGCTTGTGTTTGACACAATTCCCTTAAACAGATTCGTCGTCTGTTCCCAGGGTACACCGGTTCAACAGTGCGGCGCGGTGCACTGCGGACTATCCCACTTGCCTGAAAGATAACCGGACTTCGATTGAGTTTGTTCTCTACATATATGTGTGTGTATGCATCTCTTTTCTACATATCCAAATGAGGCACAAAGCCTTCCATTATATAAGAACATGGATGTATGAAAAGTCTTCTTAATTAGAGACTTAATTTGAGACATAAAGACTCTAATTAAGTGACATAAAATCTCTAATTAAAAGAAATAAATACCTCTAATCAAAGACATAAAACTCAAGAGTTTTAGTCTTTAATTCACCACATTAAGGTCTTATTAATAATTATAATTTATCAAATTATAATTTCAATAAAATCCATTCACATATTTCCAACAATCCCCCACATGAATGGAGATTATTCAAAACACACAAAAGTTTCAACAAACCCCCACATGAACGGGAGTCATACTCAGAAACAATCTCATTCCGATTAAATTTCAACAGTTGAGTTTTGCATACGATAGGTAGGTGTGACCCTTTGAACCTTCGCTTATGAAACGCACTTAGCCCACTGGCTCTGAGTAGAACGCGATGTCTTTGAACTCGTCTGCCGTTTGTGTGGACGACAATACGCTTCACACAAAACTCTCCTTGACAACGTCAAGTCCTCATTGTTGTGTCCGTTATGGTCATGGACACGTGCCTGGTTCCGCGAGAGCTCTTAAGTATTGTGCCCCAACAATACCCTTCGAAGCGACCCCACTTCTCTCTCACATAGGTGATCTACTGGGACTAGTTACCTCAGTCAAATCATTAAAAGCCATAAGCTTAACCTCAACCTTGTCACTTTTTAGGAATGGACTAGGAAGCTTATTAAATTTATAGTAAGCTCCCTTTTTCAAAACGTGGGGTTTCCACCAACTCTCCCCCACAGTGACCTTCGCCAGTTCATACAATTAGGTTGTCCTATTGAACTCAGATCTTGGGATCTCCAGTCAGCTGAGTTAGGTTTCCTTCGCATAAACCTAGCCTTTCATGGGCTTTAGCCCCATTCCTATTGACGACTTCTGAACTAACTCTCTGCTTAAGCCTTTTATTAGCGGATCCGCGATGTTATCCTTTGACTTCTCGTACTCAACAATGATAACTCCTGTAGAGATTAGTTGTCGTACCGTATTATGCCTACGTCTTATATACCTGTTCTTACTGATACACATTGTGATATGAGCTCTGCCAATTTCCGATTGACTATCACAGCGTATGCATTAGGCCAATGCCGGCTTCGGCCACCTAGGTATATCCTTAACAAATTGACGTAGCCATTTTGCCTATTCATCCTCTAAAGCGATGAATTTTGATTCCATCATGGATCTAGCAATAACCATTTGCTTAGATGAATTCCACGTTATTGCAGCACCTCCAAGTGTGAACAAATACCCACTCGTTGCCTTGGAATCATTCGTGTCAGATATCCAATTCGCATCATAGTAACCTTCAATAACTGTTGGATATCTTTTATATATGCAGCCCGTAGTTTCGTATGTATCCTAATTACCAAAGCACCTGTGTCACGTAATTCCAATGAATTGAACTTAGGTTGCTCGTGTATCTACTTAGCTTTCTTGCTAAGTCTGGTCTGATACAACTCATCAGATACATCAGGCTGCCAATAATTCTTGAGTACTCTAAGTGGTTAACATGCTCACCTCGATTCTTAGCTAGACATTGACTCGTGTCAATGAAATTTCTAGCCACATTAGAGTCATTTCCATTGAACTTCTCAAGAATTTTGTCCACATAATAGGACTGACTTATAACAAGTCTGTTCTAGGTTCGTGTGATTTGTACTTCCCAAAATCACATCTGTTTATATCAAACCTTCTATTTTCAAATACAAGTCACCTCCACACTTATGTGTTTATTGGATAACTACCAAATGGGGTGATGAAAGTTTCTTCCTTTCATATGTAGTTTGAAAACTTCTCAAGTGCCATTTTTACATCCTTACGGATTGTTTCTTAGATGGCTCTTCCCCCCACATTGCTTGCACTTTGACTGAGTTTGAGTAATATCACTCAAGATGACATTAGACACCTGTGATAAGATAGCGACTATCTATATCTTTGTGTTTATTGAGGTCATCCATTATATTACTCAACCCATATTTCTCACACGAACCGTTTTCTGAGCTATATAAGTTTTCCTCATATTCAGCTAAATAGTATCATAACCAATGAACTATTTATTCGGTCATTTTGAGTCATCCTTTTTAATGAATTATATATTTGCTTTTACAAAATTCATTCTTATGTCGTCACATATGTTTGAATGTTCAAAGTAAATTTATTCTCCGTGGAGCATCTAAATTAACAAGTATTAGTCTAGCATGCTTTAGACTACGAATACTTAGCATGTGAACAGAAGATGCCTCATTCTGATTCTTCACAGCCTTAAGAGATAATCCACTATCTCTTCCTAACATTCACGTCTTAGTTTAGACACAAAATGAGATTTTGTTTACCATTCCAAAGCCTTGGTTTAAAGAATGTTTCAAAATCATAATTAATTCCATCCATTAGGATCAAGACTCGTTTGCCTTTAATCTCCAAGGCTTCACCATTGACTCTTTAGGACTTAAGCATAAGTCTTAATATAAGTCACTTTGATGAACATATTCATCATCAACAAGTCAATTAGATTGACACTCGACGACATGACCATTCACATATGCCTAAGTGATATGTATATATTTTGTTGATACTATTTATTGGGTGACTCTCCCAAAATATATCACGAATCCTCCATATAGTTCAACCAACATTGATGGTTTGTAGAGACTCTACACGTCCATCAATATTCTAAGTCTTTTATAATAAATCTCACAATTTTTCTCAAAGACTTATGAATAATAACATATATTCCTCTCATATGTTATAGTCATCAAAACTACATTTGTGCATTTCTACGTAAATGCTTTCAACGTTAGATGACATATCTCGTTTTCGTGCATTTAACTTCAATACACTTGCAACGTTGATCATGATTATCTCAATGGGGATGGATGAAGAGTTTTTTCCTTCTTAGTCACTTAATTAGAGACTTAAGACTCTAATTAAGACTCTAATAAAACCTCATCAAATGGCATTAAGAACTCTACTCAAGAGTTTCACCATATGAAATAAAACCTCATCAAATGGCATTAAGAACTCTACTAAAGAGTTTCAATTATACACTTAATTTAGTCTTAAAACTATAATCAAGTGTCATAAATAAATTAACTCTACTAAAGAGTTTTTCTTCAATTCACCACATGAAGATTTTACCAATTAATAATTACAATTTACCAAATTATAATTTCAATATAATCCAAAATATATATAACATATAACATATTACATATATCTTTAACCAGATTCATATAAGGATATATAAACATCAAATCTCGAAGTGTTATTCTCTTTAACACTTTATCGTTCGACGAAATAATAGCAATTATATCGTCTCGTGACATGTTTCGAGGTACTCTCTCAATACGCTGTTCAAAACAACAAAGTTGTTTACACTTAACTACTCACAAATAGTCGAACAAGTAAATATGTCCAAAACAACATCAAGTTGTTTTTACACTAAATAGTCTCTCTAGACTATTATATGGTTCAAGTCATCATACTTCTCATACAAGTATCAAACCATTTATAGTTTGCAAAAGACATGTTCATACAAAACATTTCTACTTTTACAAGTATTTTTCATAAACTATACATATTTATGTTTTGATTACAAATCAAAACCATAAACTCTAATATAGTTTTATTATTTAAACCATTCCTAACTCACTTGTTAGAGTATATGGTTTTCATGATTAACCGTTTCTAATTCGCTCATTAGAAACTATACGTGTACCATATAAACATATACGGTTTCAAAATTAACCGTTTCTAACATACTTGTTAGAATGCAAACGATTACACGTTTCATCATATGGACCTTTTTCTAACACACTCTTTTAGATATAAACGATCACCAAAATCATTTTAAAGGTCATTGGTTTATATTCTCAACCGTTTCTAACCTACTTGTTAGAAATACACGATTATGACAATCGTTTTAGACCTTGTTGGTTTATATAAGTAAACCGTTTCTAACACCCTTGTTAGAAAATTAAACTATTTACATAAATGGTATTAACTTTGGATTTTCCAAAATATACCCGTTTCAAACTCACTCGTTAGAAACCGTCAAATTAACCAAACCGGTTTAATGTTGGAAAAGGTTGAAACACCCAATTCTCCATAAACCCATGAGTTGAAACACTCCATTAAAACCTTTAAAAATATTTGACCCAACTTAATGGTATTCTTATTATTTTTTAAGTTTCAACTTTTGAGTTTTAATTAGTATTCTTACTAAAACCTTCAATTTTCATAATAAAAATTTCCAACACGTTTGTGAATTTTGTACAATAATCTTTTCTAACACACTAGTTAGAAAATATAAACACCTTATTTTATCTTTACAAAATCATCAAACTCTAACACGCCCGTTAGAGAAATCAATATATAAGTTTACAAATTAAACTTATGATTTTGTAAATAATAATTTCTAATACGCTTATTAGAAATGTTTCATGACACGTTATTCTTTCAACGTCGTCGATTCTAACACGCTTGTTAGAAATACATGTTTCAAAACTATATATTTCGAAACCTTTTAATATCCAATACTCTTATTGGAAAATGTATACATTTCAAATACTTTGAAATTATCTTTCTAATACGCTTACTAGAAAGAAAACATGATCAACCAAGTTTACATGGATTTTCAACTAATATGTCTTTTCTAATACTATCATTAGAAGTTAAAAAAAATGTTTAAACACATATTAGAAATATTTCATAGTCCGGTTTATCTAAATATAACTCAAAACCCATGAATCCGAATATTAAATCAAAAATTCGTTTTGTCAAACACACTTTCGGATTAAAGATTGCATTCTCATCATGAATGTAATCCAATTCGATGTACCAAAAAAAAAACATGTACAAACTTTCGCGAACTCAAATTCCTTAGGAAGAACACGAAAGTTTGTTCACTAATCTATTTAAGTTTGTTAGAAAACTTACATTGTAATCACCGCACGCCTTTCGTACATGAAGCTCGCAAGTTTCCGAGTCTCTGTACTTGCTGCAACAAATTCTAAAAGAAAATGAAATCATAGAATTTTTAAAAAAGGAACCGGGCTTGTGTTTGACACAATTCCCTTAAACAGATTCGTCGTCTGTTCCCAGGGTACACCGGTTCAACAGTGCGGCGCGGTGCACTGCGGACTATCCCACTTGCCTGAAAGATAACCGGACTTCGATTGAGTTTGTTCTCTACATATATGTGTGTGTATGCATCTCTTTTCTACATATCCAAATGAGGCACAAAGCCTTCCATTATATAAGAACATGGATGTATGAAAAGTCTTCTTAATTAGAGACTTAATTTGAGACATAAAGACTCTAATTAAGTGACATAAAATCTCTAATTAAAAGAAATAAATACCTCTAATCAAAGACATAAAACTCAAGAGTTTTAGTCTTTAATTCACCACATTAAGGTCTTATTAATAATTATAATTTATCAAATTATAATTTCAATAAAATCCATTCACATATTTCCAACATCTTGTTCCTAGTAATAATGTCAGAAACCTTTTTTGTTCATTAATCCAACTATTCCTATTTGTTTTTTATTACCGTCATTTCCAAATATTCCTTGTAAATTCAATATAAATTTTGTCGAATTTAATGATGTTGTGATGCCCCACACATAATGGGTGAATTTTTACAAGGATCCAGTACATATAACAAATGATTAACACACTTCAACTATAATTGTTAATGGAAATTGGTAAGTACGCCTGTTGTGATAAGTGCAGTTAATTTTGTTTGTATTGTTATTGCAATGACGATTTTTCATTTGGAGTAAAAATGTATTTTTTGATGAAGTTGAACAACAAAACAGTCTAGATCGAGCTCAAGAACAGGACAGTTGTACATGGAACCATCACAGGTATCTCTTCAGCTTTAATCTGCACAAATTTGAAGCACTTTGATGTATTTTTTGTATGTATCTACTTGTAAATAAAATGAATTCCTATATAATTTTGAGACTTATGGGTGCGCGATCAGAGTGGTCATAGTTTATCTTATTGTGTGATTTTTGGGATTTGGAAGTTGATGGTTCTTTTGAAAGTGATTACTGATTTCGCTTTATATGGGATCTTGGTTTTATAAAGTTGATGTGCGCATCACTCACGTATGCTAGGTGCTTGTTAAGGAGAAAAAAAAATACCAAACAAATTTTTTTAAAAAAGATTTCTCATAAAGATAGTCTCTTGGAACACAATTATTGCTGTATATGCCCGACATGGTTTTGGCAAAGCGACTTAAAGACCTTTTGACTCAATGTAGAGAAGCGGAGTCAAACTAGATGAAGTAACTATGATAAACATCTGTTACAAATTCTTTGTCTCGTAATATTTTGTGAATTCCTCATAACACATAAATCCTATTTAGTAAAGTACTTATATTGTGCACCTCTCTTGCTTCATCTTTCACTATATTTTATAAAAGATGACTATATATGTTTAAAAGAATATATCAACAATTTTCTTTTGTTTCTCATTACTTGAAACAAGCTTCCAAATAGAATTTTATTTACCAGGACTATGTTTTCATGTAAAGTTAAACTACTCTGTTATGGTTTACATGTGGTCATATCCTCATAGGAACAATCAATCTATCCACTTAACATGACAAGCTTACTATATATTATCTGATGCATATAATCAATTCCTTACATGACAAGCTTACTATATATTACATCCTCCAGTAAGATATGCTTGGTTGACAGATTGTCAATCAATCTATCCACTTAACAAATAATTGGTTATTAAATTAGCAATATAAATACTTGAGAGCTGCTCTTGCATGCTCTTATAAGTAACATAGATCATAGCTTGATCTTAATTTTTTGTTGTGTATACAGGCAGCCCAGGTGGCATGTCTGCTTGTAGTCACAGTAAGTTGGTAAATAGAGATACACACTTTATCATCACAACTTTCTTTGATCAAGTTCTGACCCTTTCTACCCATCCCTATGGCTGTCGTTTCATTCAGGTAATAAAAAACTTACAAAAATATCTATATTTTCAAATAACAGAAATTAAAATTACGATTTTCACATTTTGTCATCTTTCAGAGGATGCTTGAGCATTGCGGGGATCCTAAAACTCAAAGCATGCTACAAACCACTGGTTGTCGTTCAGGTTTGTATCCAGTTGTTTTATATTGATTCATTATAGGTAAATGGTTATTTTTTGTGAGCTTTATTGGTGGAACATGGAAAACCAAATGAGCATGCAATAATTACTCAAGAGTTGGTTGTGATGACTGTTCAAACGGGTCAACAGAAGTTTGCATCAAATTTAAAGAAGGGTAGTTTGCAACACTTTCGAGTATAAAAGCAGGGAGTATATAGACTTGAAGGAAATATTTCTTAGTTTATGTTTACTGTAATTTCCCTTTACGACTTTGAAAGATATCTTTTGATTAGAAGTTTATGTATTTAGTATTTAAGTTGATAACTTATGCACAAATATTAGTTTATTGTTGTTAATATCATTTTGTTTTTAGTTTTCTCTTGCCTACTGTTCTTTTATTTTACAAAAAATGAATTAATTGACTAATTATATAAAAATGGCTACATAAAACTACATTAAATATGTGTGACCAAAGGTAGGACACTGGCCACACATAAACATTACAAATTTTCATGTGGCTCTACGTAAATTTGCCACACAATCACCACTTTGTTTTGTGTTCTGTGACGAAATGATAGTAATCGTCATGGGAAAAAATAAATGTGTAACCAAAGGTTAGTCTGTAGCCACACTTACAATTAACAAATTTCATGTGGCGTTACATACCCATTAGCCACACCATCTTCAGTTTGTTTTGTGTTGTGTGACGGAATGATAATAAACGTCATGGTTAAACAAAGTTATGTGTGACCAAAGTTAGAGAATAGCCAAACGTCATGTGACTATATAATAGAAACGACCACATGAATTCATGTTACCATTCCTACCTTTTAGCCACACAATCTTAATTTTGTTTATTTTTGTGTGACGGAATGATAACAATTGACATGGGTATAATGAAATATGTGTGACCAAATGTTGGACAATAGCCACGGAAAAAATTACAATATTTCAAGTGGCTTTATGTAATCATTAGTCACACTGTCCTCCATTTGTTTTTTTTTTGTGTGACGGAACGATACCAAATGCCATGGACAAAACGGATTATGTGTCACCAAAGTTAGGCAATAGCCACACCGTTGTCACTTTTTTATGTGACATAATAATAGCAAATGCCATAGGAAAAAAAATATATGTGACCGAAAGCTAGAATATAGTCACACATATAATTACAAAATTGTTTCATGTGTCTATAAATAGTTTTTTGCCACACTTACAGTAAATTCATGTGACTATATAATACAAACGGCCACACTTACAGTGGATTCATGTTGCCATTCCTATCCTTTAGCCACACTTAATAGATGGAAAGCTTATTAAAACAATCATTTTTGCCACATATTTTTTTAATTGATGTGGCTAAAATAAAACTTTTAGTGACTATATAACTAAAATGGCCACACTTAGAGTAATTTCATGCGGCCGTTACTACCCTTTAGTCACATTTAATAGACAAAATGCTAGATTTCAAAAAGAAATTTTGGTATCCTTTAGCCACACTTTTTAAGTGTAACGGCCACTAAATGTGAATGTGGCCGTATGATACCTACGATGACTCGACCTATGGTCACACTTGAGCTGGGAAAAAAAAGTGTGGCGAAAGGTATATGGTCACACTTTTTTTGTGTGGCCGTAGGCATATTTTGGCGTAGTGTAGCCTACTAACTATTAAAATTTAGCTAACTCTAAAGTCTAAATACAAAATTGGGGTATTAACTATTAAAATGGGCTAACTCTAAACATAAAATTATATAATTTCCTTTGAGGTCGGTTTCAAAAGTCCAATGGATGCGACTAAAAAGTTTTATGGGGTGCAGACAGGATTAACCCATATATATAATATTAAATAAAAGAATTTCAAGGTTGGAGCTAGGGTTGGCAATTCAGACACGAACATGATAACCTGACACGAACCTACACGATTTTAACAGGTTTCGTGTTTGGCCTTAACAGGTTTCGTGTCTATAATAGGTTGACACGTTAAGACCTGTTTATTTTCGTGTCATGTTCGTGTTTACATGTTTTGTGTTCGTGTCTTATCGTGTTTATGTCTTAACAAGTCTTATCGTGTTTCTTATCATGTCTTGTCATGTTAACATGTTTACTAGGTGTCCCTTGTCGTGTCTTATCATGTTAACATGTTATACACAGGTTCGTGTTCGTGTTTGAAAAAAATGACACGATTAGATTTCGTGTAGTGTTCTTGTTTATAGGTTTCGTGTTTGTGTCTTAACAGGTTTGTGTAACATGTTATGCTAGCCCTACTTGGAGCCCGCCCCTTTAAATAGGGGGTGAATCTGCCAATGTTTATGGTTATACACTTTTATTTAAAAACCTAAACTAACTCTACTTGGACTTGCACTTAGAACTTTTTCTCATAAGTTAACTATCTCTATTATTGTTTCATTGTACCATTCTTATTAAGATTGTTCCCCAAGCCTGAAATAACTTAAAGTTAATGCACACTAGAACCCAAAATCCTATGCAAGAAACCTTATAATATTCAACACCCTATCCACCTAAAAATACATACACTATTTGCTATTACGACATGTCAAAATCACTATGTAATTGTTCCTCTCCCTACTTTCTTTTAGAGCCTCCACAATGTCGTTGGGGTGGGCAGGTCCGGTACCACCGGACGGTCCCAACCAGGCTAACACCATTGTAGGTTTCGTATAGAGAGGTGTTTGAAGGGGTTTGGTTTGTTAGGGCGGAGGGGTTTGGTTTGATTGGTGTGAACCCCCTTCTTTGTAACGGCAAATTGTAAAAAAAAAAAGTTCTAATGGTTATTTTTTAAATAAAAGTATTTAATCTCAAATTAACATACTAACTATATACACACACATTTACGTTACACATCTCACACAAAACAAACACTATATGTCCCCGCTATCAACTTATGAATTTCAAAATCTCTTTCAATCACAATAAGCTCAAGCGATGAAGAAACCTCGCTACACCCCATACACGTAATATTTTGAAAGTTAGTAGCTCTAGTGTTGAAGACCCCGCTGAACCTCAACCTTTATCCATGCTTCCCGTTTTTACTAATGATCCAATGTGCTTAATAATCAGTTAATGCAAGCCGTCATGGAAACACTTAACATATTGTTAGGACGGCAAAATCGAACACATGTACTCCCTCCGTCCAATTAGAAGTGTCCATATTTCCTTTTTTATTTGTCCCATTTCATGTGTCCACTTTTAAAAATTTTAAGCCAATTTCCAAAGTTACCCTTAAAAACACAACTAAAATAAACAAAGAATATGATGGGCCCACATATGACAAGGGTATTATTGTCATATGGCAAGCAAAAAAAGCAATCATTTAATATGCCTAAAACTTTATGTTTTTCAAACCAAGACACTTCTAATGGGACGGAGGGAGTATTTGTCAACATATGATTCCTCGGTGATAATGATAATTTAAGATACAAGACTTCAAAGAAGAAGGAAATTAGTAAGAAAATAAATGTATAATAGAACTCAAATTCCCTTTTTAAACACTTTGAGACATGTTTCATTATTTGTAAATGACCTATTGAAACCAATACAAACACTATTATAATTCAGACCCAAATCAAATCCCCTATGCTTGCTGTTAAAAAGTAATAATAAAATAATCTCTAATCAACCACAGTTAAAAAACTTAACCATCCATGGTTATTACTCCAACCATCCAAGGTTATCCCTACTCTTCACACAAGACAATAAACCCTAATTCTCTCCTCAATGCCCACTTGATTGTTGTCTCTCTCACTGGCGGCATATTCAAGGTACAAACAATCTCTCATTTTTGCATCTTATTTTTTTTTTGAACGGCCAACGAATCAATTTCCGAGCACTCTCGGGCACCCTTTTGGCAAATCAGGTACTCGAGAGTACCCGGGCCACCAATTGCCACCAATTCTCGGGAAAACCCGACCACTCACCCGCCCGAAGGCACGACAGTGAAATAATCGGTAAAACCGGTCAGGATCAGGACTCGAACCCAAGCCAATGGCAGGGTCATCCCTCATTTCCCCTCCACCAATGTCCTCCAAAAGTAGCTAGTGAGAATTGAACCCAAGCATCCCATAGGAAACTTTAGGCCCTCAACCAACTGGGCTACAAATGTTAGAACATTTTTTTTTGTAGAATGTACATTAAAGATGATTTATTTGTTGGTTTAATGGTTTTGTGTAAAATACTTAATGTTTTTTCCTCCCAAATATCGTTGAAAAATATGTACATTAAAGATGTTTTATTTGTTGGTTTAATGGTTTTGTGTTTATTAAAGATGTTTATTAGTTACCGCTCATGATTGCCATTGGGGTTGGTGGCCCAATGGTTGAAGCAAAGCTTCTAGGAACACTTAAGGGGAGGTCATGGGTTTAAGCCTCACAAAGAGTGAAAATTTGCCGTTCAAAAAAAAAAGTTACTGCTCATGATTTTTTTATTTATTAATTTGTTTTATTTTTTTGAACGGCAAATTTTTATTACACCTTTATTCCACCTCACCTTGTATTTGCAAGGATTTGTTTTGTATTAAATAAATCATCTTTCCTTTATTGTCCGGATATCATGTGGTCCAAACTCCAAATTTATTCATTATTTTTTGTTTATTAATTACTGCTCATGATTTTTTTATTTATTAATTTGATTTGTATTAAATAATAATAATAATAATACTGTTTGATTAGTTACTGTTCATGATTTTTTTATTTATTAACTAGGTGGTTTCTCGCGCGTTGCGGCGGGGACTGTGGTAATGGGATCTATTTATAAAGAAAGGTAATCCACCTTGAAAGCTTGCAAAATGTTACTTTCAAAGACAACCTTTGTCCCTGTAACGTTACCTACACCGCCTTTGTTCTGAGATCGAGTTCTCGTCATGGATGGTGGTGGTGTGTTGTAGCGAAGGCTACAAGGGTGGCAAAGGTGAGCAAGATAAGTGTTAGTTTTGCCATTGTAGGTTGTTGTGTTAATTGGATGTGGTGGTGCTAGCTGGATATGTTATTAGAAGAAACATATGATTTACGTTATATTTATATATTCTAATCTGTATGGTGACTTTAGGGTTTGCATGGAGGTTTATAGGTGGATATATATATCATGAAATGGCTCCATGTATATGTATATGATTACAAGTAGCACGGATTTTATTGCCTCTTTAATTTATTTGAATATTAAAACTGGTCTAAATTATACCAACAAGTTGAGTCGGTTAACAACTATTAAAGGTTGGTCAACAGAGTAGTCAACTTTTGAAAGTAAAGCAGACAAAAGAAGCCAACCGTAGTTAAGTATAACAGAATCTGAGTTAGATACTATTCATGGCCACTTTGTTTTGATATATAGCTAGTGTGATTCGCCGCACCTTGTGATAGCATTTGATCGGTATCATTGTAACTTAAGAGATATGCCTAAAAGAATAAAGACACCTCATTTATTCATGAATTTTATGTAATAAATACGGTCAAATACGTTATTCAAGATTAGGAAATAAAATAAGTAAAGGTATAAGAGCATTCAAGAAATGAATAAGAAAAGGGAAAAGATGGAAAATGTCTGGGAGACAGCTGGGTTTAGAAAAGAAAACAGAATAACCTAGAAGAAATTCTCACAGAAGAAAACAAACACCACCCCTCTCTCTAACTCACTCTTCAAATCTCTCTTTCTATCTCTCCTCTCTTTCTCAAAAATCTTTTTAAGCTCTAACTTGCCCAACGTTTGCATGTACACAACTAAAATGACCCGGATGTGGTCCGGGTTCGGCAAGACAGAGAATCGCGGCGGCGGCGGCCTGTGAACAACGGTATGGTGGTTCGCGGAGGTTAGGCCGGCGGCGGCAAGGTTTTCCAGAGTAACCATTAATAGTTAATGGCAGTTAAGTAATTTACCTGCCTGCGAGGGGTATATGGATCATTTGGTTGCTCTTATCTACTCCCTGCACTCTTCGTCCACGTCCTTATGGAGAATATGGGGAAGAGAGTGATGGTGGCTTGTGGTGGTTGAAAGAGAGGGAAATAATAGGAAGGCTGTTGAAGGTGGAGACGGTAACACGATGGAGTACACGGTATAGAAGAAAACAAACACCACCCAATAAATAAGGTCAAAGCAGTGGTTTGAAGATCAGGTAAGGTGGTGATGTTGAGCAACGGTGATGGTTGAGTGTGATCGTCGTGAGCGACGGTGATTTGGTGGGTTTGTTTACCGGTAGTCAAAGGTCTTGAACAGTCAACCCGAGTAAAAAAAAAATGGAGGGGACAGAAAACACTATTCATGGCCATTTTGAAATGATATATAGTTAATTTGTTTTGTATTAAATAATAATACTGTTTGATTCGATGTTTAAGTCGATATGCTATTTTTTTCCTCAAATTCGTTTACTTACTCACTCCTATATTCACTTTGAATTTGATTGTGTAATAATTAATGTTATAAAAATCAATGTCATGTTGATACAGTTACTCTCTTCACCAACACTACCTAGCTAGTTAATGGATAGTTTTCAAACATTGCCTGTTGATATCACATCGACTAATATTTTATCAAGGTTGGATTTGTTTGAGCTGTCTTTAATGAGATGTACCAATCGTCGCTTTCAAAGGATAGTTTCAAGCAACATGTTTGCACTAAGGTATATCAGTTCTGAAGATTATACTTGGAGTTTCACACATTTCTCTGACCAAAACATTGATCCCCCTAGTCTGATGGATTTTCCTATGAATGTTATCATCGGGGTAAGGGAAGAACACGGCCTGAGAATTACTATTTTCTTTCATAAACTTGGCGCGGATGTAGGACGTGCAAAGGTTCAACTGATTGCGGTTTGGGGATGTGTGCTCGTGTTTCTTATTTCGTTTATCGGGTATCTAGTTTGCAACTTATGGATAATGTCTTCTTATACATTTATGTGTCCAACCGATTTGAGGTTCTTTCTTACGGGGAGTAGAGTGACTCAAGTCCCTGATGACATGTTGCGTTTCATTCTCGCACATGTTCATACCGATCCCACTGGCTTGAATGTGGGGAGGCTATTTGTTTCCTATCACCGTCAGTTCATGATCAACGGATTTCGTTCGAATCTGTGTCTACCCCGAGCTTGGATTTGACCCGTGATGAGATGGACCATCACTTACGGTTGGTTATACCGGTCAATATGATGAGAGGGGGGGATTGTGTTTCAATATATGCGTGGACTCTTTCCGGTCCACATGAGACGAGCAAAATTTGATGACTTTGTGAATTTCACGATTCAAAGACATGTGCCACATAACACGCTACACATTTGTAGTTGTCCCATTTATCAGTATAACATCCAAACTCAAGCATGAATTGTGAGATCATTTCCATTGGAGAGTATTGGCGCACATGAATAAGAATTGCCCTTAATCAGGTTAGTTGTTGTTGGTACATCAAATATTGTTCGGGACATGGTATGAACATTCCAAGGGTATCAGGCTTTTGACCTTGGCTGTTTCTAGGTTTAAACCTGCAGCATGAAAGAACTCCTTAGAAGAGGACCATAGACATATGTATTACTAAACATGTACATTACTAAATGGAGAATAAGTATAAATAGACATATGTATAATTATGAGATGTAGAGAATATAGAGGAGGTGGTGATTGAACCCTAACGGTTAGCGAGCAGACGAGCAGTGGCGAAGCTTGAGAATTTCGACCGGGGGGTCGGAAGTTAGTGGTCACGGGACGGGACCTATTTTTTTTTTTCTCTAGCTATGGTTCGGGTGATATGTTCGGGTCGGTGATTCGATTCGGATTGAGTCAAACATTAAATACAATAAATAAATATCAAAGTTCTAAGCATTGTTTAACAAACAATTGAACAAAGACACTAAAACATTAAAAAGGAGAAAAATGGTTGGTACCTGGATAAAGAATTACAGTTCAGCCCGTCGACCTTTAACATTTTTGAATTCTTCAATTATGGTTAGGGTTGCAAGCGAGCCAAGCTAAGCCCAAGCTCGACTAGGCTCGAGCTCGAAAAACTTATGAGAGCTCGAGCTTAGCTCGTTTACTATCTATTAGTTAATATTTTAAATAAAAATAATAGGCTCGGAGCTCGATAAATGAAGTTCGGTTTGGGCTCATTTAGTAAACAAGCTTAAATGATGGGGTAAATATTAATAAACCTAATACTACACTAAGGCTCGACGAACCTAACGAGCTTCACATGCTAGGTTGAGCTTGGGCTCGATTAGTAAACGAGCTTTGTTTTAAGCTCAAGCTCGGGCTCGATAAGGTTTGGCTCGGCTCGTTTCGAGGTTTTTATCAAGCCTAGCTCGAGTAGCTAAGAGATAACAACTCCATCGCTTGCTCATTGAATCTACTATCCCCCCCCCCCTAATTTTCTCACAGAAGTTTCAAGTATATAGTCTCCGAGGGTGCCCCTCCCCGCCCTTGAATGATGCGCCCCTGCAGCTGAGATTATATTAGGCTACGTAGCTCAATGGGTGGAACTGGTTACTAGTGTAATTATGGGCTAATGGTGTGGTACTGCTATAACTTTTATGCTTGGAGGCTCAGAGGCTTGGCGGCTCTACAAGTTTTATGAGAGATACAGAGAGAGAAAATGGGATGTCCTTGTGAAGTGGGGGTTGCCCTCCTATATATAGAAGGAGATAACCTAAACCCTAAGGGACTTAGTTTTTGTGGGCCGAGCTTGACCCAATATGTTTATCATTTGTTTTGGCTATTTGAATTGTTTGGGCTTGACCCAACACACTATCTGCAATATTAGGCGTCTAACTTTATTTATTTTGAAAAGAAGGCTAAGGTATTATTCACATTTTATATTCTAACTATTATATGATTAATAACTAACTCATTCTGTTGATTGATTAGCTATTAGGTGCCAAAGTTGAAGTGATAGCAGGAGGATCAAAGCTCAATTAAAAGGAAACCTTTATTTAAATGTTTTGGTCAAATCTAATCTTCTTTTTTTCTCTCTAATAACGCCCCTTTCAATTCTCATTTCTATTAGGCCCTTTCGATTTGTCCACCTTGTGCTAGAAAAAGATATTACGTAACCTTTTATAGTTAATGTTTCAAATAAAGCACACACAAAACTACCTGTTCAAAAATATTACAAAAAAGAAGAGACCATAGAGCACGTTATGACCCACTAAACTTTCATGATCAAGATCATGTACACATTTCGTATCATTACTTGTTTCTATAAGATTATGGTTCAATGCTTGATTTCCATTGATCCCAAGGGGGTTTAAATACAATACAATCATATCTCCTATTCTTGGAGATAATACACATGATAATTATCTATACATAATTTAAATCAAATCTATCCTAATTTACAATAATTAGAATATTATCTATTACACCCCCGCAGTCGAAGCGGGAGGAAGACGAACGGTTAGACTGGACCGGAAATCGTCAAATAGAATCTTGGGAAGACCTTTAGTGAAGATGTCAGCGACTTGAAACCGGGACGGTACATGAAGAATACGAACAAGGCCCTTTTTGACATGATCACGTACAAAATGGATGTCCAATTCGATGTGCTTAGTCCGCTGATGCTGCACTGGGTTTCCCGAGAGATAAATAGCACTCACATTGTCACAGTAGACCACACTAGCCTGGTAAACCGGATGTTTAAGTTCCAAGAGCAGATTACGTACCCAACAAAGTTCAGCGACTACATTAGCTATGCCACGATACTCAGCTTCCGCACTAGATCGAGAAATGGTGGACTGGCGCTTGGAAGACCAAGAGATAAGATTATCACCAAGATAGACGCAGTATCCAGAAGTCGATCGACGAGTGTCAGGGCAACCCGCCCAGTCTGCATCAGTGTAAGCCCGAAGTGAACTCGTGGAAGAGGGCCGAAGGTGTAAACCATAGTGCAAGGTTCCCTGAATGTAGCGCAAGATACGTTTGAGAGCATTCCAGTGGTCAACCGTAGGCGCATGCATATGAATACAGATCTGCTGAACACTGTAGGATATATCAGGCCGAGTAAAGGTGAGATACTGCAATGCGCCAGCCAAACTGCGAAAAGTAGTGGGATCGTCAAACAGAGGACCGGATGTAGCCGAAAGTTTTGACTGAGTGTCAACCGGTGTGGCAGCAGGTTTACACGAGTCCATGGCTGCACGGTGTAGAATGTCCTTAGCATAAGTAGCCTGAGACAGAAACATAGAGTCACCAGTGCGAGTGACAGAAATCCCGAGAAAATAAGTGAGAGGACCCAAGTCTTTCATAGCGAACTCCCCGGATAAAAGAGACAGTAGACGATCCCGTAGTGCATCAGAGGATGTAGTAAGAATAATATCATCAACATAAATGAGCAGGTATGCGATGTCACGACCATGATGATAAGTAAATAGAGAGTTGTCCGTTTTGCTTTGAGAGAATCCCTGCAAAAGAACAAAGTCCGTGAAACGCTGGTACCAGGCCCGGGGAGCCTGTTTGAGACCATAGAGAGACTTCTGTAGGCGACAAACATGATCAGGAAAATCCCGATGGCGAAAGCCCATAGGCTGGTACATATAAAGAGTCTCATTGAGTGTGCCATGCAAGAAAGCATTAGTGACATCCAATTGATGAATAGGCCATGACTGTGAAAGAGCCAAAGAAAGTACTATGCGAATAGTCGCCGGTTTAACCACAGGACTAAACGTTTCCCCACAATCAACCCCAACCTGCTGAGTACGACCATCACAAACCAACCGAGCTTTGTACCGTTCCAAACTACCATCCGAACGGAACTTATGCTTAAATAACCACATGCTGCGAATAACATTCATATCTGATGTCCGAGGAACCAGTTCCCAGGTCTTGTTTTTAATAAGGGCACTAAACTCGTCGGTCATGGCTTTATGCCATTCCGGAGTGGACAAGGCAACCTGAGGGTTTTTGGGGATGGGGACAACAGTGGTGGTATTTAAGTTAAGTATGTGTTTGGGTTTGGAGATGCCATCCATAGAGCGCGTGCGCATAGGATGACTAGGAGGTGGGACGGTTGGTTGTTGTTGAGGAATGGTGAGGAGCGAGTGGTGTTGGGTCAGTGGACGGCATGGAGGAATGGGCCTGGGTAGGAAGTGGGCCGGTGGGCTGAGTGGGAGATGGTGGGATGGGGTTTGTAGGGGGGGTCGTATGTGGGCTGTTAGGTGGGCTAGGAGGGGGATTATTAGGGGGTGAAGGGGAAGGAGATGGGCCAGGTGAGGTAGGTGGATCTGGGCCGGGAGGTGGACTGTGTTGGGAAGCAGCGGAGGGTGAAGAGAGGTTGGGCCAAAGAGATGGGTGTAGGGGTGGTGAGATAATGTCATAGGAAGTAAGTTTTGTCGGGTGGGAAATGGCGAAGGGGTAGATTTGTTCTTCGAACTGGACATGCCGAGAAACAAAAATTGTTTTGGTGGAGAGATCGTAGCATTTGTATCCTCGGTGGTTAGAAGGGTAACCGAGAAAAACACAAGGGTGACTACGAGGGTTGACTTTGTGAATGGTGGTAGAAGGAATTAACGGGAAGCAAAGGCACCCGAAAACCCTAAGGTGGTCATAGGTGGGTAGACAATTGTAAAGGAGGGTGGTGGGGGTGAGAAATTGGTGAGATTTCTTGGGTAGTATATTTAGGAGATAGGTGGCAACTTCTAGAGCGTGGTGCCAGAAGTTGAGGAGCAAGGAGGCTTGGGCAAGGAGCGTGCGTATCATATTATTGATAGTGCGTATTTTGCGCTCAGCCTTGCCATTTTGAGAGGAAGAGTAAGGGCAGGAAAAACGGAAGTGCATTCCATTTTGTTGGCAAAATTGTGTAAACAAATTGTTTTTGTATTCAGTGCCATTATCACATTGAAACTGTTTAATTTTTCGGTTAAACTGGGTGTTAATGTGATTGTGAAAAGTGGTAAAAGTGGTAAATACTTGAGATTTGTGTGCAAGGGGATATGTCCATAAAAAATCACTATAATCATCAAGAAACAGAACATAATAACGATGACCGCCGGTGCTAAGCACCGGGGAGGTCCATAAGTCACTATGAATAATATCAAAAGACGAATAAGTAACATTAATTGAATCACGAAACGGAAGTTTTACACTTTTACCAAAAACACAAGAATGACAAATTGTTTTATTTGGTTTTCCATAACTAATAAAAGAAGAAGACTTTAACGAATGCAATAAATCTTGGCCCGGGTGCCCAAGACGTTGGTGCCAACGATCTTGAGTAACAGCAACAAAAGCAGACGGGGTGGAGATGGTCTTGGTGAAGTTGGTGGTGAGGGGGTAGAGATCGCCCGAGCTATTGCATCGTAGGATAGGATCCTTGGTCTTGAGATCCTTCACAAGAAAACCAAACGGGTCAAATTCTATGGAAAGTAAGTTGTCCGTCGCGAGGCGACGCACGGATATAAGGTTTTTAATGAGGTTAGGGGAGTAAAGGATATTATTTAGTTTAAGAGGTGGGAAGGGCGGGGGTAAAATTTGGTTACCTTGTCCAACTACGGGGATGGTCATTCCATTCCCGACAATAATTTTCTTATTAGTGCAATTATTAAAAATAGACGGAGAATGATTACCTGGAAGTTGCATGTGACCCGAGGCGCCCGTGTCCATAAAACCAACCGGATCTTGAGCCTGATTTAGGGAGAGTGTGTATAAGGCCTGAGCAATATCCGTGGCTGTGGGGTTATAAGCAGTTTGGGCCTGACCAGGAGCTGGGCCGAGTATCCCAGCGCTGTTATTGGGCCTCGGAGCTGATGGATATGGGCAGGGGGGTGTGTTTGGGCTGGGTTGGCTGCGCTGGGCCTGTGCCTGCTGAAACAAAGAAGCCCATTGGTTCTGGGTCCAAGCCGTAGGGAACACAATGTAGGGGTTTGTCTGCTGCTGGCCAGTGGGAAAGAATGAGCGATTGCGGCCCTGTTTCTGCGTAGAACGGTTGCGTCCCTGACCTTGTTTTTGTTGAGAAGACCGATTGCGTCCCTGTTGACCCTGGCCCCGAGGCTGACCCGAAGCTGATTCTGCACGGAAACTGTCTGCCCTTGGACGTGCAGCGCCGTTGCAGCGGTGTTGGAAGCAATAAGGGCATTGGCAGCTTTGCGGGATTCGTTCATACATAGTTGCGAGCGTACCTCAAAGAACGACGGTAATGGCTTGGTGTTTTGTAGGATTGTGGCGACGCTTTCATATTGTTCCGTTAATCCAGCCAAGGTTTGAAGGACGAGTTGTTGTTCGTCGATTGGAGCATCGACGTTAGTGAGTTGATCAGCAAGAAGTTTGACTTCCTGACAATATGCGGCCATGGAGGGGAAGGTCTCAAGACGAGTTGTGGCGAGTTTTTGTTTTAAGTGAAGAGCCCGAATACCCTTGTTGTCTTGGAATAACGACTCCAAGGTTTTCCAGGCGGTGGTGTTTGGTTTAAGAACGGTTTTGATGAGGTCGGGAGAGATTGTGCCATAAATCCACTTTTCATATCCGACCCATTTTTGATATACCAAAAACTATGGAGTATTTCCCCCTGAAGAGATTTCTCGGATCCTCCACCGAATAATCTATGCTCTATTCTACATGTGATTTTGTAGTATGTGCGGTTGTTTGTTTACTTGTCGATGCCTGGACAGACCAACATATATGTGATTGGATTGTGTATTGTTTATTCTCTCTCTGTCCATCAATTATTCGTTTAATCTATTATTTTATTTACCATACATTATGTGTTGATTTTTAGAATTAAGGATGTAGACACGTAAGTATTTGTAATTGTAAGTACTATTTGTGTTATACGTTCATATCTTTATTTTCGTATAAATACAAGGTGTATTTGTAATGTGTGACAAATGTTAACATTTGATTGTTTGACCCGTGATTACTTCTTTATTTTTATTTTTATTTTTACTAAATGAAATATGTTTGATGACTGATGAGGTCATAAAACTTAAGGTTTTTAATGAGATCTTGAATTTAAGAGGACTTAAATGTGATAAATGAGACCACCCCTAGAGGAATTGATATCTTCTCCGGTCTTAGGTATGTTTAGGCTAGACGACAGAATCAAGGGGTTACTGCACCGAAATCCTATTGTTACACAACCATGGATGGAAACGAGGTTCTCAGGCACAAGGGAGCTACTAAAATCTTGGCGCAGGAATGGTTTCGGTCATGGTAAACAATAGGTATCGGTTGCTTCCAACTTTCGCGTGAATTTGAAAGACTTGGAAGTTCAAAAGAATGAAATTTTATACCAGCTAGGTCTATAGCGAAAGAACAACAACAATAATCGGACCAGTAAATCCCATCAATTTTAAAGTTATTAATTGGGTTTGGGTAGGGTGAGATGTAGGCAAAACCTTACTCTAGAAATGGCTCCTAGGTGACTTTCATTTCGTTTTACTCGTTTATTACTTTAAATTGGCAAATGAGTTTTGTTCATTTCTAATCAATATCAAATATGAACACCCATATTTGGGAATATTAACTAAATTGTCAAATACAAAATTATTCATCACTAATGATATTATTGTTCATATTTTTGTTTATACATGTTTCAATAGCTAGTTCTTATAATCATTTGTAACCAGTGGCGGATACAGAATTTTTTTGTACGGGGGGCACAATACGGGTCGGTTAAAAATGCATGAAGAAAAACGATAAAATAACTTAGTTCATTACAGAAAGGATGGCGGCGCAACTTGTTGCCCGCCTACCTACTGTCCTTATGTAATGTTCCTTCTAATTGTATGAAAAAGGATAAAATAGAAAACTTGAATATAATAACGACATACCTCGTTTAGAATTGTCCTCTACGTGTTTTCATCTTTTGGAAGGCTCAATTACATCTTCATTAGTAACATTGAGATCCACTTCTACATCACAGATTACATAAGCGTTAATCATCACAAATACAATTGCGAAAACTTGACTTTATACGTTTCATCACCGAAAAAACACATTATGCAGTTGCAACATGCAAAACTAAGGTTAGCTTTTAGGTGTTTTCTCATCTTCAAATTATACATTTAGTTTATACACAAAATATTCATATCAATAATGTTAAAATATAAAATAACGTATTAGCTAATGCACAATCTGACAAAAGGGATTTGAATATCAATTTGTTTAATTATTTTACACAAAATGACAAATTCATAAAGGATATACCCAAGCATATCCATTTGCAATTTACAAAAGCATATACCATAGTAAAAACTCTCACTCTTTCTTTACAATATTATCTTCAAAGAATATCAGTTTTTCACACAACTACAATAGAGAGAACAGAGTGATTATGGAAAATTTAGATTAAAGATAGGAGGCTGACGTATCGGAATGGTTGACACCGGTTTGATTGTTAAACTTTGTGTCTCTGTTCGATCGGAATGGTTGGCCGCCGGAAACAGGTTCTGTCACTATTGTTCAATGACCGAGGAGAGGGGATGGGTCTTCCGCCGACTGTTCATTTACAGTTAGGGGTCTCTATTATGCTTTCTGGTCTCTTTAGTTTTCATCTATTCATCTGATGTGTTGTGGCCTTGTGGGCACTAGGCTTTTTCATGAAGAAAACTAGATGGCACTAGGGCTTTTCCTATAGAAACCTATGCAACTTACGGTGGGCACCGGCCCACCTTCATTTGTGAGTGGCTCCGCCACTGTTTGTAACTTCTTAAGCAATAGTAGTACTGTTATTCAAAAAGCTCACTTAAATCAGTTCATTTACTAACGGACCAAACTAAGGGGCTGTTTGGTAGCCTCTTAATGAGCCTCTTAACCATTCAGTGCTGAATGATTCAGCATTCAGCGCGTTTGTTTCAGCCTCTGAATGGAATGGTTAAGGCTGAATCATTAAGACTTGGGATGTTGCTGAACCATTAAGCACTGAATCAATAAGCACTGAACTAGGCTTAACCTTGATGAAACTCTCATACCAATGTTGGACAAGAAAACTAACCATTAAGAGGTCCAACTTAATGATTCAACACTTAACCATTCAGACCTCTTAATAATTCAGCATTTAATCAACCAAACAGCCCCTAGGACTGTATTTAACGCGCCCTTACTTCCACCGCCTGTGCCACGCTGGAACCGCCCTTTGCGTTGGAGACAAGCGTCCGAAGATGAAGAGTCCGTGCAGATGGGCGTTGGTTTATCTCGGTCCGAATGATGAGGTGGGCCCAACATAGGATTTGAGGCTTTTGTTTTTGCTTTTGTTGAAGATATTGGAGTGGACGAAGGTGGCGAAATCAGGACGGATTAGACGATTTCATGACGGCCAGTAAAGTAATGTCGGCACTATCGATGGCCATGTCGGATATGATGAGGGGTTTTTGACTCAGTGGGTTATGATTTTTATTTGGAGGTGATGTGTGTGAAATGGAGATTAGGGCCTGGTGTAGTTAAATTTTTTAAAATGGGCCTTTGTTTTAGTTTTTTTTTTTTGGACGGTGACTTTTTTCGAGACTGGACGTCGCAGAGATCATCACGCCCCCACCATTGGGGGCCCTAACCCTTCCACTTCGCCCAGACTATCTTGCATCAGAGGACGCTGGTGCGGTGGGGGCTTCGGCGTCCGCCGGAACCGTACTGCCTCTACACGGGCAAGCCGCTACTTAAATTTTCTTTGAACGGCCTATGTTTTTAGTTAATAAAATAGTTATATTAATGATTTTTTTAATAATTAAGCATTAAGCATTTAAATTAAAGTAAAACTAGGTGATGATATGGAAAATGTAAGGATGTTTGTAGGGTTGGAGATAAAAGTGAGATTTTTAAGGATTTTTTAAGGATCTGATGTGGCAGCTGACTGTGCAACTAAAGGACGTCTAAGCATTGGAGATAGTCTAAGTGGGCTTAGTTTGTAGATGAGGCGAGCTCGAGCCACACTTAATTGGCCAGTTGACGCTCTAGTTTAGCTTTTTCAAATAAGAACAAGTATTATCAACTCTCATTAAGTTAGTCAATTCCGTTTACGAAAAAGCCCAAATAATATGGTTCATAAGCCCACTTAATATCACCATAATATTAATTTAAATATATTTTTTGCTTAAATTATTATTAATACTTTTAATTATTATTTATTAATTTTAATTTAAATGAGTTGATTCAAGCTTTTACAAACCAGGCTCGAGATCAAAATTTCAACTAGTTAAAATAAACGAGTCAAGCCGAGTTGAGTCTTAACTTCAATGCTTCAGCCCCAAGCTGAAGTTGACTTCATTCAACTTGTTTACACACTTAGCAATGCTTCTTGTCTTATATGAGCATCATACATTCATACTTACACCATCGGTTGCAATTATTCATATAAAAAGTCATGTACAAATAAAAGATCATGGGTATAACACCCTCATGTGTCACCTAATCATGTCCATTGCAATTATGCATATAAAGTAATGCACAAATAAAAGATCTTGGGTATAACACCATCGGTGTCACATAATCATGTCCACTGCAATTATGCATATAAGAAGTCAATGTTCGATCGGTCGGGGATTGAACTTTAGATAAGAGTGTTGTGTGCTCTCTGATTTTTTGGGACTTTTGTACCAGTGGGTCATAGTAGTAGTTATTTCACCAGCTGTTTAGCGCCACTGGGTCATACGGTTTTGTACCAATTTCAGGTTTTTCTTAGGTCGGGGATTCAGTTTTTCTTAGGTTGACCAAATATTTGCTAACCCCTAGTAATGGTGATGATGGGGAGGCCAAGTATAAAAGTTTCTTTTATTAAAAGGTGAAATTTGAAAATTTGTAAACTTGTTTTTTTTTAAAGATGGTGTATTTAGCTCACCCTTTAAAAGTATTTCATATACATTATATAGTTATTATAACGAAATTTTCTATTTTTTATCCAAGCTTTGTGTAGTATCCCTACATTATGGATTTCAAGTGAGATCCACTCCTATTTTTTATTATCTTCACAAGCTCTAAATACAAACTTCTATTTTACTTTTCTTCTTTTAAATTATAAGTAAAACTACAAAATAAAAACTTTGTTTATGTTGAACTAGATTATACTTCGAGAGCATCTCGGAGTTGAGAAATCTATATGAATATCAATTTTACATATGAAATAGACTAATGCGCTTTA
>JAUTDX010004098.1:0-35842 GCA_030844895.1 Ambrosia x helenae
TTACATTGTGAGCAAAGTTGTTTATTTTGTGTTTATGCTTGTTGAAAAAAGGTTTTTTTTTTTTAAATGTCATTTGAAGTTACTAATGAGTTGTTGCAATCTTGTTATTAATAAACAAAAAAAAAAGTTTTACTTTCTATGCATACACTTTATTTATATTAAGGGGGTGTATGTGTATCCGGTTGAGCTTACGCTGAGCTTGTTGGTGGTTGAAGCTTAGGTCATGAAGAAATTAGTTGGTTTTGGTTTGGTCTATGGTTTAATGAGCAAACAAAGCTTATGGTTAGGCTTAGAGTCAGCTTTAGTAGTGTATGCTTGGCCCAAATATGTTTAGTTATATAGGGTGCATAAAATCAAGATCATGGCTTTCAAGTGAAACTACAAATGAGGCTCATATAAAACCATGACTGAAATGCTCCATGAGTTTGAGATTGACGGAATGATAAATATTACGTTAAGCATCTCATGTAAGCTATTTTCTTAGTAGGCATAGTTGTTAAATGGCGCAAGCGTATAGCATAAACATGCTATTTTCAGGGTTTTAAACTAGTTTAGGCTGGGTTCTAGGCCATTTTTGGGTGTGTTTAGACAAGTTTTCCGGAATTCGAAAGTTGTGGGAGCGCCTGGATGGCGGCATGGAGATTGCCCTGCGCCTTGCCCTGCCCCTTGCCCTGCCCCTTGCCCTGCCCTTCCCTGCCCCTGCGAGGTCCTAGACGCACTCAAAGGGCTTGACAACATGGGTATGACAAGTTGCAAATATAGTTCTTATATTATTTTAATTTTTTTATTTTAAGTGGTATCAGAGATCTGGTTATGCTAGGCTTGGCCAAATAGCAGAAATTATGGCTCAGCATGGCTTAGGGCCTGAGCTAGTCGAGACTCGAGATTATTATGAAGAGCCTGTTATCAAGCTAGTTTGTTTCGCCTATACCTCCATCCCACTATTTTTGTTTTGACATGAATATCTATATGCAAATTTTCACTATGTTTATACCCTATTCATGACTTCAATGTAATAAATCTTTGTACTTTAAATGTATAAACGCATACATATTTGAACTGATGCCGTCTATTGGAACTAGTAAGTGATTTTATTCATGTAAAATCAGGTAGCTTGTCAAAGCCTTGGTCCTTTGAAATGGTGGGGTGGTCGTCGGCGTTGATCTTAAGGTAATTGCACCGTTTATCATCCTTTTATTTGATTCATATAACCACACTAAATCTGTAGCAGCCGAGTAATTTGACTCATTTTTGTGGGGCATTCTTCCCAGAACAGAAGGTGAAAGTTCCTTCAACTCACTGCGATTCAAGGGTTTCAACTATTTGCGCAGATGTTCATGAATCTCCCTAAAGATGAATTTTTAAACTTCTCCCCCGAGGTATTCAGCATCATCATCATAATTCATAAATGATAAATAAAAGCTGAAATTTAACTTATGTTAAGTATGGTAACTTCGGCAGAAAAAAGGATTTTCGGTTGTATTATCAGATATGTGTCCACTTGTTTCTGGTATCACAACAAGAGATGCAGCCTTATCTATGGAATTAGGGATGCGGGCTCTGGATTTGGCCCTTGGCGGATCTAAATTGCCCGTTGTGCCCTTGGAAGATGGTCATACAGAAACGCAACTCAACAAAGAAGATGATGTTGGTATACTTAAAACTGGAGGGCACCTTATTGTCAAGCTTCTAGAGAGCGAGGATACAAAAGGTAATTTCTTGTGTGCGGAGGAAAATTCATATCAATTTTCGATGCTGGAGGAGTGTTTAATTATACATGTTTGGTGGTTGTAGAGTTGATCAAGATCTGCAAGCCTTTGTTTAGGAAGTCGTCATGGTTGAGGCCTAAAGCTACGAGATCAAACTCCAGGGAGATTTATTTGATTTGCCAGGGTTTGCATTAGTTAGGCTTTTCGGGTAACTCTCCATACTCCAAAACTTGAATTTGTTTATTGTGTTATATTATTGAGATGATGACATGTTAGTTATTTAGCCAATTAGACTATCCGTTTATGGTTTTTTCTTCTCTTTCGATAACACAACACATTAAAACTACCTTCTCATTTTTCCGACTTGAATACACAATAAAATTACAATATTTTTAATTTCCTCTTTTATTTTGTTCTTTTTCAATTTTTTCGTCATATATGGAATTAAATATTTTTTCTTGATATATTTAGTAGTTTGTAGTTATTGTATTATGTATTACTACGATAAAAACACTTGAGCATTCTTCGAAGCCACTCACTTGATTCACCAACTAAACCATTATGTATCCTTAATTATTATTACGATATAATATTTTATCATCAAAATTTGTCTACAAGCTTGCAATCATTTTAAAGATTGTTTTCTTACGTAATAAGATACGGTATTTTACAAAAATATATTTATTGCTTACTTCATTTACACTTTCTTTAGTACATTTTTTTTAATATAAAGGAATACAGTTACTTTTAACTTTGGAAAGAAAAACTGGTATATAATGATCTATCCAAATTTTTGAAAAGCCTAAGATTTTCCATAGTTAAGGGTGGCCAGGCCTCCTCGGCAACTTTGCCTAGCCCTATCCAATTCCATATTGCCATGTTAAAACGACACCCAAAATAATCAAATTTTGTGTTTTGCTAAACTGTTACTTATTGCTGGGTTGCTGAGGGGGTGATAGCGGTGTTGCCGCAAACAACCCTTGCCGTGAAGTGCCCCGCCCCCTTACTATGTTTAGAAGTTTACATTGATAACTCAGCTTTTATTTCATCCTATTAAAAAAAAATATAAAAGTATGAAATTGTTTCCTTATATTTTAACTTACACATTTGGATTGATCAACATTTACAATCCTTAACCTTATTTGTACGACTGATGCAAAGGATAAACCAGACAAAGCCACAATCACCATCGAGGGACCCAAACCAATGTCATGGGTCACACCATACCGAATAAGCATCGAATAATCGAATAAATAAAGCAACCACCCAATAATTTATCACATTGTTCTCTCTATGTTTTATGATATATTCAACTTATTATTATTTAAGATTTAAGAAAATATATGATTTCAGTGATGCCGAAGGATGAATCTATTAATTAAGGAGGTATTGGTGTCACCGTCAGAGGTCCCAAAGCATTAATTAGATATGAATAAGACCAAAGCCGAAGGATGAATGATGACTATTAATTTTTTTTAACACCAAGAACTTCCTTCAAAGTTCCTACTCAGTCAAATCAGAACTCCTTCTACCCGACATAGCAAGGAATGTAAGGGAGTTCCTGGTATCACCAAGTTCACCAGTTCCGGGAAAAAACCGACCATCCACCCGCACGAAAGCACGACAATAGAATAAACGGTGAAATCCGACGCCCTCAAGAATCGAACCCATGACCTTTCAGCCATGAGTCTTCTATTATTGAGTCTCCATACCACTCCACCATAAGGAGGTTGGTATGACTATTAATTAATTAAGGGAGGAAGGGGGCACAATCCTAACCAACCATAATACTCATTAATCATGTATTTTTTTTCTGAACAACCATTAATCATGTATTGACATCTCATTTTTACTCCCAAGTACCAACAAACCACTTACAGCATCTACCCTCGTCTACACTCAGGCCTCAACTACATCCACCAATCAAAAACCTCACAAAAATCCAAATACTCACAAATGTTCCATCTTTCAGCGGGTAAGGCAAGCCGACAAAAGCAACCTGCCAGCCAACCCGCATGGGTGGCGTTGGTGTTCTTTCGCAAGTTCGACCCCTGACCATCACGTAGACATGAAGGTTCTCACTCAATTTTTTGTTAGTCTATAAGGTTTTCAATGACCAACTCTTACTAATACAATATTTGGATAAAATAGTTAAATTAGAAAAATGTAAGTGTGTAAGAGCGTCACTTTAGCCACAAGTAAAAGGGCTCACGCTCCACCAACAATTGGTTGGAGGGTGTAACGGGTGTTATAAAGGTCATGTGGCTTAATAGTGTAACACGTTAGCCAACAACACATGGTCTAAAACGATTTCCAAGAATAATAACGTATGTTTTCTACAAAGTAAGAGGTCCCTCAGTATGATCCTGGAAATATCTTAAATTAGCAAAAAGTAAAACACAAATATCTACTCACACAACATATAAGCTAAAACTAATTATATCTTACTCAAGAAAGTAGAATCCTATAAAAAAAAAAAACTGAAAAATTCAAATATTTTTTTTTTTCCAAGAAAAAATATACATTTTTCCAAAAAGATAAAACAAACCCAAGGAGAAGGATCTAACCTTTTGTTTTTCAGAAACAATCTTTCTTAAAAAGATTATTCTTTAAGTGAAAACTTGTTTTACAAGGTACAGTGATTTTATCCAAAAAGAAATGATCCTTAATTCCAAAAATAAAAAGTAAAAAAAAAAAAAATAAACAAAAAGGCGGGAAAAAAGAAACAGTGGCCCAGATTCGAATAAATCCATCAACCATCCCAGAAGCTTCATTTTAAGTAATTAAAACACGCCACGTGTCACCAATAATATCCACGTAGGATCAGTCCACCCATCAGTTCAAATACCAGCTTCCGGAACAAGCCACCAAATCATTTGTTATATAAATCCCACAAACCAAACCAAAGTACCAAACACAAACTTACGTTTGTTTTGTTATTATTATTATTATTATCCTTAATTGTTAAAATGGAAGTTGACGGTGGTTATTTGTCGGCGGAGGAAGGCTGCCGGACACCAAAACGGTACGGAGGTCCGGTGAAGTGTCCGGCGGCGCCGAGGAAAAAGGCGGCGCAACTGAAGCAAAAGAAGCCGCCGGCGAATGGGTATTTTAAGTCGCCAGATATTGATATATTCTTTGCAATGGTGCGTAGAAGAGAAGCTTGTGCATGATTGTTTTGTTGTATGTACTCTTGTTTGTTTCATCAATGGATGTGTTATGTTTTTATCATTTTTTTTTAATATTTTTGGAATCGATATCTTGTAATAATGGTTCCATGGAATTATTTTGTGAGGGTATAGAATTTTCGGTTGATGCTTGTGCTGTTGAATTCGTATTCCCCATATGTTTAAATGTGTTTCTAAGTTGTGATTTAAAAGTTAAGTACATGGTTGATTATTTTAGTATGTTAATTACTTTGTTGTCATTGTTTGTTGAAATCGTAAGGGTGAAGGGGGCACCTTCGGTGGTTTGGGATAATCAGGTACACCGCTCCCTATGCTTCGGGTAGAAAAGTTTGGGAAGTTTTATCTGATGACAGGTAATTGTTTTGTTTTTAAAGTTTATGTGGATAGTTTTGGATAAAAATGAGGTGTTACAATTTAGATGGTTGATGATTTTAGGTACATTGGTAAAAAAAATAAGTGCCTCATTTAGACATTCACCATAAGGGTGGTGAAGCTGTTGACCGTAGCGGAGGGGGGGGGGGGAGAGGGAGAGAGCCGAACCACCCTAAACGACGAGTGCCCCGTCCTCCCTAAGGAATATTGTTAGGGCTGGGGAGGCAACAAGGTGGGCAATGGCCAAGGATGGTGCCCCTAGGGGTCTGAGATTAAAAAAAAGCGTTGTATTTATTTTAAGCTTTCATAATTGGTTTAAAATTAAGGTTCTTACTACTTCAATGGTTACCACTCTATTATCTCCATTGTTTCCTTTCTAAAAGGTCCCGGTACATCACACAAGGGCGCCCAAGTAGTGGCGAAGCTTGGTTTCGAAATTGGCGGGGGCCGAGCTCAATATTTTTCGATCGGCAGTGGAAAATCCACTACTAGAAAATAGGCCTAATGCAACTTTTTTAAGGCAACCTTTTTCAAATAAGTTGTATTTGACTCTAATGCAACTTCATTAAATATAAATGTTGCATAAGAAGATCTAATGCAACCCTTATAGAAAAAAAGTTGCAAAATTATCCTGGATATGCAACCTTTTTATATAAAAGGTTGCAAATAGAAAGGTTGCATTTTGTAAACTTAATTGCAACCATTATGTACTATTATTGACCATATTAACCAATATGATCAATCTATTAAGTTTTATAGATCATAAGAGACCATTAGTCACCTTAACCGAGTAAAATTGTTATCACTGACCATCAGTTATTAATATTTACCCACATTAATGAATGTTCATTATAAATAACAACAATTATACCATATCGACATCAGCTACTAACATAAACATAATTCGCTTAATTTGTAGTGTTTTCAAAAATTGTTGAAATTATCTGAAACGCCCAAACGAAGTCAAATTTGTTGGGTCGACCGAATTAAGAGTACCACAGCTTAGCTTAAAATTTACAATGTGAAAAACCAGTTTTGACGGTTTAATTTATTGTTTTTGGTTTGGAGCAATGGCAGGCCTGCCTCTAGGGGAGGGGTAGTACCCGCTACCCCTCACTTTTACGACAAAGTGATATTTTTTAACGTTTACCCTTAAATGAATTTTACGTAAGCATCAATAACTTTACTAAACTCTAAAAAGCCCAAACCAGATTTTACTAAAGTCTAACTCTTTAAGTCCAAATTCCTAAATCCAACCAAAGCCCAAAGCCCCAAACCAATACTCCAAAAATGCAAGTCACAAGCTCAACTCTCACCCACAAGTTCATAACTCATTGAACCATTCCATTTATTATTTAAAAGTTGAAGACCATACATGATTCTTGATGGTCTAGTGGAATCATTCAAAGTAAATGCTGACGTAGAGAATAAATAGTTGCTGGAAACACACAAAAGAGATTGAAGAGGATCATGCAGAACTTGAATTTATGTGAAAGGATATTGAGCAACACAACTTGGAAGCTATGATGTGTAAGGTTATGAAACAACCAGAGCCGGTCCTGGAGATTCAAGTGCCTAGTACGAGTTAGAAAAAAAAGCCCTTAGGCCCTAACAAATCAATCACGCACATTGCGACGAACGAGAAATCGGTTAGTTTATGTGTAATCATTATAGTGAACGGCAAAAAAACCAAAAAAATATAAAGGTAGCATGCCCACAATCGAAATTTTATATAATAAAAGTTGAAAAGGTTTATGGGCCCACACGTGATGCAATGACAAATTAATATACATATTTTAATCTTTTATAGAAAACATTTTTTCTCAAAGTTTATTAATTCTAAAATCATTATGATGTTACTAATTTGGAACTAAATTTATTAATAATAATCGAATAAATTGTTTTTAAAGAATAAAAACCAAAGCAAGGTGGAAAAGTAGTAAGAAAAATAAAAAATTACCAAATTGTAGTTGAAGGGGACTTGAACCCAAGAACAACAAACAAGGAGACAACACCCTCAACCATTGGGTCAAACCACATTTTATTTGTAGTTTTTATTCTTTATATTTATATATAAAATGTATAATAGAAAAAATCCATATTTAGGCCTCTCGAAAAACGGGCCTCGGCCGGGTGCGGCTCTCCCACCCTAGGGCCGGCCCTGGAAACAACTACCAGTTGAAGATCGATAAAAGTAGAATGTTTTCATTTATATTTATTATTTTAGTTTGACATTTTATGTTGACCATATTGTTATTTGAGTTTGGATAAGTATGTTAAGGTACATTATTTGGTTATCAATAATATTTGTGTTATTATTGTTTTGGCATTATTACGATCGAACGCATATTAATTAATACTACTTAACTTTATATTATAAAGTTACATTTGAGTGTAAACATAGTTGCATTTGTTGTAACTAAGGTTCATAAAAATGTTGCATATACTTTATAAAATGGTTGCATTTTTGTAGCTAAACCATAATAAAAGTTGCATTTGAGTATTAAAAAAAGTTGCATTCTAAAGTAGAAAAGTTGCATTACAATATAAAAAGGTTACATGTTAAAAATGTTGTATTTGTATATTAAATGCAACACTTTCAAATAAGGTTGCATTAAGCTTTAAAAATGTTGCATTAAGTTTAATGCAACTTCACCTAATGGAGCCTTTGATAAAAGGTTGCATTAGGCCTAATGCAACCTTTTCAAGGCCTAATGCAACATTTTACAAAGGTTGCTTTAGCCTTATTTTCTTATAGTGATCAGCGGCATGAATGTTACACACCATAGAGTTGTTGATTCCTACATTTCAAGAGGTGAGAAAGACGGAGACGAGGGTATCTTGGATGGGAAGAGGGCTGAGGGTTCAGAGGCGGAGTTAGGGGGGGGGACTGAGGGGTATCAAGCCTCCCCCAATGGCCCAAATTTGTTAAGTTTTTAAGGTAAAAATTCGATAAAATTGTATCAGCCCCCCTGTTTTTAAGGTTAAAATTCAATAAAATTGTATCAAGCCCCCCTTAACGCTCAATCCAATAATCTAAGCCCCCTTATCATGAAATCCTGGCTCCGCCTCTGTGAGGGTTTGAACTGTTTTAATAATAACGGTATAAATTGTTATTTCATATGAAGTTAATAATAGATTTTTAAAGATGAAAAGAATAAACATGTTACGAGTTACACCTAAATACCATATAATCTGGTACTTAAAAGAATCTGAACTCATGTTAATATATTTTTATACAACCATGGACATTTTTATGGTTTTTAAGTATATCCGATATCGCAACAAATATAAATACAATAAAAACATATCACAACATGCTTCTTTTCAAGTAAATGAATTGTTTTTTTTTTTTTTCTAAGCGTATAAAGAAGAGGAATTACAACATTTTTGAAGGGTATTTTTAAGTGCTTTTTACCTTTAATTCCCTTTCCGAAAACCAGAAAAAAACAAATAAAGTAAACGGTAAACTGTAAAGGGTGGCGCTGTCGAAAGCTTTTTGGTTATCAGATTATTATTCTTTCTGAGATGAACTCATGAAAGTGAAAACTGAAAATAAAATACCCTTTATTCGTAGACCGTAGTCACACTTTTCTTCTTTTAAAAAAGAGCAAATTCCCCATGTTTTTGTAAAACAATTATTCTAAATACTTTATTTATTATATTTAGTATTATTGTTTAGAAGAAAACAATAACTAAACGTTAGTTTGCATCTCCAATCATATATTTGTCACACAAGACATATAAATAGCATACATTATTTTGTCATGCAATATAATCATATATATAACGTGAAATTTTTAACTTAACATAAGGTTTTGACTGTCGAGATTTTCCATTGGCTTCTAGCAAGTGTCTTTTTTTCTATTGGTTTAAATTTTAAAAGTTAGGCTAATATACACAATTTGACTATTTGAGATGGATGATTTGATTATGACCGAAAGTTATATTCATCGTCTTTTAAATTAAAATAAATGGAATTTGCTTTTATCATCAAATTGTTTAAGAGGTTCAATCAGATTATATTAACCTCCCGGAATCCACTAATCAGAATGTAAGTTAGCCAAAAAAAAAAAGAATAATTGAAATAACATAAGGTTTTGGCTGTCGGCGCAGCTTGTTGCCCGCCTACCCGTTCTCTTGATGTAATTTTATTTGTCCTGGAATGAAAAGATTGCTTATTATTAAAAAAATCAAAATAATGCTTTTTGAGCTTCTTTTGCTACATGTTACAACCTAAACATAGAGCTTATCCTAATAAAAGACTAGTGAATGAGAGAGCTCATTTGGTCTATAAACCCCACGGGTTATGTTTATAAAACTAATGTGGGATAATTCACATATATTGCAATGATGAGTTCGTAACATTAGTCCTTCTTAAAGGGCCAATTTCCCCATTAGTTAAGGTTGGTTCCCTTCAAGCCACCACTACGAGTTTGTCTTTAATACCATTGTTACAATTCAAACATGATAGCTTATTTCAAAATATTAATCTTGCAAGTGACGGAGTCCAATTGATCTATAAACCTCATATCTATCGCTTATACTACTGGCGAAGAATAAGTCTTATCTAGATTTAACAAATAGCGTAAAGAAAAATCTAAACTCTTTCTAAAATTCAAATAACTAGAAGGCTATAAGCACGTCCAAATGGCCAATACCTCTTAAGACTTGAAGCGTCAATTTCATGACTCAAACGTTAATGGCCCATCGTAATGTTATAAGCCCATTAGCAGCATATATATGATCTGCTATGATTTCGTGAAATGGATTTCAAGGTTTTATAAATCCAGATTATTTAAACTTTTTAGATTTAGTTTTTTTAAATGATTTGAATATCTATGTTACCTTATTAAGGAGGAGAGATGGCCTTAATAGTCATTTCACAACCATTTTAAGATGGTATATTAAGAGACACAACTATAAATCTCTAACTTTTACCCATTTCTTCCCTTTATGCCCTTGTTGTACAATATTTATTGGCAATGGTATAAATCCCTAATGCAAGACATACTACCCATTCTAACTTTTGAAACCGTCAATCATTAAGTATAGATCCTTCCACGTTTCTTTGTTTGTCTCTCTGTGGCAATTCAACGCATTGGATTCAATGGGATTAAATGCAATCATTAATTTCTGCTCTCCAACACACTACAATTAAATCCTTGTTCTGTATGTGGATCGTTTGAATCCCCCCATGGAAATCAGAATCCACACCCAGACGGTTCTCTTCTGCCCACCCTTTTGAAAGATGCTTAGCTATGAATTATTGTATGATTATGTCATAGGATCAATATATGTATATTTTGGTTGTATGCATATATATATGTATAAAGTGGCTTTTTCAGTGCCTATAAAGTCTTTTTTGTTTAAATGTTAAAGGTTTGTTTAACTTGTAAGTTTTAGCTAATGGATAACATGAATGGTCTTACAAACAATATTTGATTTGGTTACCAACACCCAATATCATTTGATCTGCAGGTTGTTATTATTGGAAAGGCAGGTAATTGTTATGAATTCGTGAGGTATGCTAATTTCTATGTGTTCCAAATTCCAATGCTATTAGAATGTGTGATAATGCAACTGCATTTGATAATTCATCAGGCATGTTTCGGTCAATAACCGTAGACCCGCAGCGAAGCGCGGGAAATGAGGTGATTTTTTATGATTATTAATTGGTTATGGTTCAAGCCCACTTATTGTTTGGAAGATCAAAATCATGACATCACAGTTTTTGGGTTGTTAATTAGATTGATAGTTGCTTATAAATTTTGGTTTAATTAAAACCTTAATTTTGTCTTTACTTGTGAATACTATGATAATGAAATGCCTGGTTTTGATGCTGTGAAAGTCTGGACTTTGCTACTGAATTTTGCAATTAATGATTGCATTTTGTTAGTCATGTCTTTACATTTTGGGATTTTTACAACTACAGGTTTTTTTCCATGGTTTTTATATTGTAAAGATTACTTTTATAAATTCTTTAAAACACAACCATGGAGACAGAAAGGACTATGTTAACCCATACATACCCACACCCACATGAGCATTCTCACTGGTGTAGTTTTGATTATTTATTTTCAGCATAGTAATATAGCCCAGTTTATGAATGATAATATTATGCAAAGGCATAGGGATGGAAAGAACTCAAAATACATCATAGGTAATACTATACGATTGATTTTGTGACTTATCCTTGCTATTTTTTCTTCGCCACTCAATTGGTTTCTTGCAGATGCATATTTATTGCCGCCTTGATGTAACATCATGTGGCGTTGCGCTAATGGTTAAGATCCTGGAAGATGTCAACGTTTCTCACCTCAGTTTTGATTCCTCATGCTTTATGTGAGTCAGTTAACATGTGGTTATCCTCTACTTAAGTTTGGATATAAAACATAAGAAAACTATGTGATGTTGATAACTTGATTGTAAATAACTTAAAAAACTGTGATGTCATGATTTTGATCTTCCAAACAATAAGTGGGCTTGAACCATAACCAATTAATAATCATAAAAAATCACTTCATTTCCCGCGCTTCGTGGCGGGTCTACGGTTATTGACCGAAACATGCCTGATGAATTATCAAATGCAGTTGCATTATCACACATTCTAATAGCATTGGAATTTGGAACACATAGAAATTAGCATACCTCACGAATTCATAACAATTACCTGCCTTTCCAATAATAACAACCTGCAGATCAAATGATATTGGGTGTTGGTAACCAAATCAAATATTGTTTGTAAGACCATTCATGTTATCCATTAGCTAAAACTTACAAGTTAAACAAACCTTTAACATTTAAACAAAAAAGACTTTATAGGCACTGAAAAAGCCACTTTATACATATATATGCATACAACCAAAATATACATATATTGATCCTATGACATAATCATACAATAATTCATAGCTAAGCATCTTTCAAAAGGGTGGACAGAAGAGAACCGTCTGGGTGTGGATTCTGATTTCCATGGGGGGATTCAAACGATCCACATACAGAACAAGGATTTAATTGTAGTGTGTTGGAGAGCAGAAATTAATGATTGCATTTAATCCCATTGAATCCAATGCGTTGAATTGCCACAGAGAGACAAACAAAGAAACGTGGAAGGATCTATACTTAATGATTGACGGTTTCAAAAGTTAGAATGGGTAGTATGTCTTGCATTAGGGATTTATACCATTGCCAATAAATATTGTACAACAAGGGCATAAAGGGAAGAAATGGGGAAAGGACTATGTTAACCCATACATACCCACACCCACATGAGCATTCTCACTGGTGTAGTTTTGATTATTTATTTTCAGCATAGTAATATAGCCCAGATTATGAATGATAATATTATGCAAAGGCATAGGGATGGAAAGAACTCAAAATACATCATAAGTAATACTATACGATTGATTTTGTGACTTATCCTTGCTATTTTTTCTTCGCCACTCAATTGGTTTCTTGCAGATGCATATTTATTGCCGCCTTGATGTAACATCATGTGGCGTTGCGCTAATGGTTAAGATCCTGGAAGATGTCGACGTTTCTCACCTCAGTTTTGATTCCTCATGCTTTATGTGAGACAGTTAACATGTGGTTATCCTCTACTTAAGTTTGGATATAAAACATAAGAAAACTATGTGATGTTGATAACTTGATTGTAAATAACTTAAAAAAAAATCTCTTATACACAGTAGTCAGAGAGCTTATATGTCTATTTGTTAAATGTTAGTTTATAACTTAAAGTATGTTGTTGTTTGGTCCGTTGCTGTTAATTTTTTTTATTCATGTGTTAATATGATTATTTACTTCATGTTGCTACTGTGCAGGATAATTATACTAGGAGCATGGGATGTATTAATTAGAGTTGGGGATGGGTTCGCGAGCCGACTTTGCTGCAGGAAATTCATAGTCGGAATTCCATCATGGGACTTCATCGACAACGCACCTTCTCTTCTGAAGCGGGCAACTGGGTTTGAATAATGAAATGGGCGCTCAGTTTTTGACTAGAAGTGTACGATGGGAGATTTTGGCTGCAGGTATGGGCTGAGACATCAGACTGAGTTTTCGCTGGAACTCGTGGACTTCGCTGAAATACAACCTGTTGCTTTGGCTTGCATGTTTGAGTAGGGTGGCGTCCAAGAATGGGCTGCAGGAGAGAGGAGTTCAGTTGGTTAATGTTACTTGTGACAGATGCGGGTACGCGACGGAAACTATGGATCATATATTTGTGGACTGCCTCTTCCCTAGATATATTTGGTGGAACATCTTTCTGTGGTTACACGTTCCGTGGCCGATAAATTGTGAGGCGTTGTCGGACATGATAAAGGTTCTTCTTGAAAGCCCCGGGTGCAAAATTTGGAAGAAAATTGTCTACACAGTGGCTATAGCGACTGTTTAGAACATTTGGTCCGCGAGGAAACAGATGGTGTTCGATGGCAATTCCGTACCGATTACAACATCACTAGAAGCTATCAAGGAGGACGCCTATATGTGGATTGTGTATAGGTCGAACCGTCCATCTGTAAGTTGGGAAAAATGGTCCAATTTGATTGTAATTGATATGTTGTATTCCGTCGGTTTGATGTTAGATGAATTTTACGTCCTAATGAATAGATACAGTTCAATGCAATTTTTAGTCCCGCTCCCGCCGCAACGCGCGGGTTACCTACTAGTGATCTTTATACATGTGTTGTGATTCCATTCTAATATATTATACTAGCTTTTATCTCGGGAGCATCCCGGGGTTGAAAAATATAACAATTCTAATAATACTAATACTAATAGTTATAATTATTACTCTTGTAATTAAATAAATAAAAAAATAACCTTGCTATAAGGTGACACCATGTGTTGCAGTGTTGCGCAATTCTTTCTCCTAGCTTCTCTTGATGAAGTATACCTATGCATCTTTAAAGAGTAAAATTCCAATGATAGCATGATGATTGGGCTGAATTTCAACATCGTAGATAAGAACCTGGTTTAAAATAAAAAAACATGATTAATGAATAACCAGAACACTTTGTGTGTTTTTTTTCCTGTATGAACGAAACCCCACAAAAATAGTCGTTTTTTCTCCGTTTTTTATATAGCACTATGGTACTCGTTGGAAAGATAATGAAACGCTCGTTAATTTGGTGTAATTCTTTTCTTTAAAAACTCTCATATATAAAAGATATTAACGTTTAAAAATTATGGGAGGAAACATAAAAGAGAAAAATTAAATTTGTTTTTAAATTATTTTTTTCTAAAATAACTCAATTTAATTTTAGTAGATTAAGTTTTATATTATTATTTATTTTTTTTTAATTTGCCACATGGGATATATTTTTTAATAATAAATTTAAATGACACATTCAATAGGGGGTTGAGGCCTCCATTGAATGACACCTCATACAAACTCAATTCTTTTATTATAAGTTACTAGCTTTTATCCCGGGAGTGTCCCGGGGTTGAAATATCTAATATAACATAATAAAATATCTAATATGACAACATAATTAATGATTTGCCAATACATGATTAATGATTATTATTATTATTATTATTTATTTATTTTAAACAAATTTCTGCCATAAGTTATCATATTCAAATATAAAAAAAATCTCTGCCTATGAAGTTATTTTTATCGTTTGTGATTTATTAGTAGAGTAAAATATATTTGAAAACAAAACCCCACAAAAATAGTTGTTTTTTTCTACGTTTTTTATATAGCACTATGGTACTCGTTGGAAAGATAATAAAACGGTCGTTAATTTGGTGTAATTTTTTTTCTTTGATGAATCTCATATATAAAATATATTAACGTTTAAAAGTTATGGGAGGAAACATTAGAGAGAAAATTTAATTTTGTTTTTTAAATTACTATCTTTTCCTAAAATAACTATAATATATATAGACTTATAAAAAAAACTCAAAAATTAAAAAATCATACATGATGCCACGTGACACATTAAAAATGGGTTAAAGCCTCAATTGAATGCCACATCATCAAAGTTCAATTCTTTTATTATAAGTTATAGATAGATTATAGATAGATTATAGATAGGTAACTTCAGACGATATGCCGTTCTTCAATATTTTATTATTAGTCTATAAATTTAATCTAATCACCCACGTAACAAATTCACTAACCTCAAACTTGATTGGCATTCTTCTATGAGTGACATAACTCTATTTCTCGTTTGATCCTATCTCAATCTCTTTTCCATCTTTTCAACTTTTTTTTTTCTAGTGTTTTGACACATATATGACTTGCGTCTCAAATTATTTCTCATCTCCTTTGATACTATCTCAAACTTCAACTCAATATATATTATTAAAATCTATAGTGTGTTCGGGTGATATGACGTGCTCATATTCAGTCTCGTATCGTATGGTAATTGGTAACTATCTATAAATTTCTTCTAAAAATAGATATGAAACGACTATACTAGCCTTAGTGGCGAACCTTGAGAAAAATTTCCATTGGGGGGTGGGGAATCAATACGTATTGAATTTTCAAACAGAATACTAAGTAAATTTACACTACTGAGCAAAAAAAAAAAGGAATGTCGGGGCACCCATTGGCCTCTTCTATCCTTCCATCTGACAAGTCTTGCAATCAATGGAGGATATAGACTAAAATTTTAGGGGTAACGTTTAGTGGTATTTAGGGGTAGCATAATATGAAAAACGTCAAAAATACGCAAATTTCCCACTACGCCGTAAAAATTGAGGGGTAGCGGGCGCTACCCCTCCTCCTATGCTAAGTCCGTCACTGGTTGCAATCTAACATCATAGAAGCAGGCACTTACCTCTTCCAGGTATAGCTCAACAAGTTTTTGAGTTTCATATCAATGTTATCGCTAAGAAATTAGCATCCATCTAAGTATTTCTGATAAGTATATTTGTCTCTGGATCAAAACTAAGTGATCAAACAAACAATATTGTTAAGTCAAGCAACCTATTAGGAACATGACTTAAGTATTTATATAGTTTTCTTCTTTAATATAAACTCCTTTTCTTAGAGTTCTACACAATGCAACTATAACTTTGTTCGTGGTGTAGCTTGCTAAAGGCATTTGTTAGTCAGATATGCAGCTTGCCAAAGGCACTCGTGACATAGGTCTTGCAACACACAATAATATTCGAATAAGTCTATTCTAAAATCATATTCATTCCAAAATTGATTTTTTTTTAAATCAAGTTTCTTGCTTCGATACGTACCAGACATGCTTAAAACGAAATTTTAAAATATGACCCTATAAAGATGGAGGAAGAATGATACAAATCATGAATCTAAAAACATCAAGTAGAGTTCGGTTCATTCTTTCAGGCACATCATTACTCTATGATGAAGTAAGATGTGGCCTGTGGGAAAATTTCCACCACATTTAGACGATTGTAAAAGTCTTTGGCTCAAATGTATGTTATTTGATCAAGTCCAAATGCTACTTTTAACTATTTCTTTTAGAATGCTTAGAATAGTTCATGCACAACATATTCATGTATGAACAAGTACACATGATTTATTCAATTGTATTAGTCAATTACTCAATTAAATAAATGAATATATATGTCTACCTTTTGATATCATCCTACTTAGACCATATACATCTCTATATATGTATGACGCCGACAAATCTTTTGTCCCTTTACCGATTAAACTGAAATAGGTCATGTTCAACATGATATTTGAATAGGAGTTGCATACAACAACCGACAATGATATGCAAACACCACCTCCCCCACATAATCTAGTGAAAACCTAAAACGAAATCCACGAATAAAGTGAAATTCAAAAATCGTTGCATCACTCACCCGTAGCCAAACCAAAGCTACTATTATCTTGCTATTTTTTAATGATAGCCGTTGGAAAAATAAACGTTTGAAAAGTAGCCATTGCAAATATTAAATATTATTTTCTTATTTGAATTTATTTTTTATTTAATATAGTTTCATATAATTAATTTATTATAAAAAAGTTAATTAGAAAATAAATAAACAATGACCTATTAAATAAAAAAATAAATATATAAATTTAGAGAGAGTTTAAATAAAAATGAAAAATAGTGATGAGGTGGATGCTCGGAAATTGGAATGATTTATGGTTATAAGAAAAACGTGAGCTTAAAAAGTATATGTTTGAAATGATGTGACACGCTGAGATGGCGGTTTAAAATTCCAAACCAGCACACCATTATTGTAAATGCTCCTAGGAAGGGTCATTACAGTCATCAAAGAGATAGCCACATATATATAAGTATATAAATAAGATATGTTTATTTTTGCACATCGACCTAGGTTATACCACTTTTCACCGTTATATTCATTCTTTTAAACTTATGTTACAATTATTAATAACATGTTGTATATTATCATTTTTATTTAAAACTTCACCATAAGTTCACATCCATTTATCTATCATCCTTATCAAGGTTGTTTCAATGAGGAGTGACATAAAGCAAGGACTTTATGTCTTTGGGTCTTAAATTCTAAAAAAAATAGAATATATTATATGTAGGTGATTTTTCTTAAGATTATTGACAATCTGTTTTGTGATCTATAATTTTTTTTTTTATATTGAAATACGATATATTTATTTGAATGCTTTTCAAAACAAGTTACATTTAGATGGGGGGTAAGCGGACAACAAGCTGCGCCGCTATCCTCTTTTAAATCGCAAAGTCTATCTTGCTAAACAGAAGCCCTTGGTTCTTAGGGCTCTGCGAGTCATTGTGGACCACCTTCTGCAATCGTTTAAAATCTATAATTATGCATAAAGAAAGACGATGTATGAGCCTTAGAATCTAAAGCAATCTTTTTTATTACTAAAAGGGTCCTTGTATATTATCTGTTTAGGAAAATTTTTAAAATTTTTAAGCCGGCCCTGATACTTATATAGTGCAACTAATATTAATAGAAGTGTTCGTTAAACATCGAATGATAAGATAATCGACCACTATTGAATGATTTACTTAGTTAATATTTTCAAACAAATACAAGAGGTGTATCTTTCTGGAATGAGATTTACTAAAATAAACTAACGAGAAATTTTAAAAAAGGTTACCGTAGAATTTTACTGTTGTACTTAAAGTGTGAAACTGTCATGTTGGTCTTCGTTGTCATTGGTCATGTCTACAGGCTGTATCGATGGACCCAGTCCATTTTATTGGCCCAGTAGTTTCCAGCCCATAGAGATTCCTACACAGTCTCACTTTTTTGCATTTTTTATCTATCTAATCTTTGAAACTAAGACAGTGAGAGAGAAAAGTAACATACCATCCCTTATAATAATTAAATTATACCAGTACGATTGTTACGCGCGATGTGATGTTCGATGTCTCAATATAGGTTCGGTTATTATGGTACCGGCACTCGATACAGCAATCAAAGAGGAAACGAGAAATAAAGTTGCCAACCGACTAGAAATTATAAACTGAACGTTAGTACTAGTTATGATAATACCGCACCGATATCGATATCGGTATTGGTTTAGTTCATCATGATACCGACAATTGATATAACTTACGATATAAAAAAAACTATATTTTGAATACAACTCTGGTTTTAACGCAACTTATACCGAAATGTGTAGAGAAAACATTTAAACATACCTGAGTATTGGATGTTTTTCAAAAAAAAGTTAATGAAGGAATGTTATTAGTAAAAAAAAGTTAAATGAAAACTAAACAAGTTAATGGCATACATTATTTAAAGCATTAAAGGTGATACCAATTTTTTTTATTGATTAGTTTACTATTCATTCTTCGTGTCTAACTAGGTTTGTAGTCGTAGAATATAAGATCAACTTGCAAGTAGTTGTCGGGGTTCAAATACAGTAGGGGTGTAAACGAGCAGAGCCAAGCCTGAGCCTGATTGGGCTCGAGGTCGGCTCGTTATGGTTTTATGAAGCTCGAGCTCGGCTCGCTAGCAAAATCAAAAGCTTGAGCTCGGCTCGGCTCGAGGTGATTTGAGAACAATCTCAAAAGAGCTCAAAGCTCGGCTCGAGATCGCAAAAGCTCGGCTCGCGAGTATTATTAAATGGGCCTATGAAATAAGGACTTGGGCTTTGGAGATGTGGGTTATAAATTATAAGAGATATATAAATAACTTATAATTATGCTTGGGCTCGATAACTAAACGAGCCATATTTCAGGCTCGGGCTCGGGCTTGTTCGGGCTTTTTATCGAGCCGATCCCGGGTAGCTCACGAGCCACTACGTGTCATTTACACCCCTAAAATATTTACACCCCTAAAATACAGATATGACTTGGTCCGTGATGTCTTATGGGATGTATTCAAACAGGCAGGGATATATGCAAAAAAAAGGCCCTTGTGAAATATCTAACACATTGCTGGAAGAGAGGTATACTCTAAGCCCAACGAATGTTCTTGTGTTTGACCGGGCGAGGTGGGAAACACGCCTGCATGGCCCTTACCGAAACATCCCCCTTGTTGGCATCAGGAACAACGGGTTTGTAGCTGGACATGCGGTGCTGAAGGCGAAATCGAAGAAAGTTACAAGGAATGAAAAAGTTTACGCTGATAATCAACATGCTTTTATTCCTTTTACTTTCAATACTTTTTGATCTTTGGCTCTCGAATCTATTGGTTTCCTAGACATAGTATAGAGGTTCGCGCATAACAATTTCATGACCCTTAGGAACCAATGGTTTGTTTTTTGTAGGATATGATTTGTATTCAAAAGGGGGTTACGACGCAACTTGTTATCCGTCTCCGTTTAACTGCGATCCTGCTGTAAAATTATCTTTTTATTGTGAAATAAAATATTGTTAATTTGATTGATTTAAATGTCTTGATAAAATCTATATTACATATACTCTCTACAAACTTCATTAATTTTATATTTTTTTTACGAAAAACCAAAATTACATACGTACTATTTTTTCACGATAAAAATATCAAATTTATCCATTTGATTTGTTTTATTAAAATATATAACAGAGAGACTATTAAAATAATCAATTAGTTTTCTAAATATTAAGATTCACTATTCAGAGAGACTATTAAAATAACCTTGATTTCAGGCACTGACGAACCATCGGGTTCAAATGGACAACGCTCCTGGCAGGGCTTAAAGGGTTGAGGCTATGGCGTCGATTAAGTAGTGGAAAGCCTCCAACACTTGCTACGCGTTTGCCTAGTTGGTGAAAATCACGATACGAAATGCTTCACCAGTAGAAACTGTTCATTAATAAGAAAACCAACTATCTTCTATTTGTTGGAACAAAATTACCAGTAGTTATTATGTGATCAACAATAATAGTGGAATCCGTAGTGATTGCATGATCAACAATAATTGAATGATAAGGAGTAATGACTATCAACATGAACTTGTATTAGTGCTAAGGACTAACCATTACTAGCAACTTAGTGCAGACAGAACCAACCATTAGCAATAACTTAGTAAATGCTCATAGAAGCAAAATTCTTCATTATCAACTGAAGTTACGTATATAGTAATCAATAGCTAAAATTAACACCAACTATTTAACGGTCAAACTTACACTCTCTACGACGAAACTTATGTCATTTCAAGGAAAAAAAACAGGATGTAATGTACACAACCTATAAACACAAACTTTGATTGATTTGAGTATCCATTTTCACAATTAGAAATTACAAACACGTTTTTTTTATTCTTTATTGAATGATCTGACTAAAATCTAGAAAGCATCATCGAAATGTATAAGAATGATCACACAATTTAGAAAGACTGTCAAGGTCCCTAATTACTACTATGAAACTACAATCCTACGACAACATATAAACAATTGTTTGACAAAAAAATATATATACAATTTTCAACTCATTAAGTATATCGACCCCACGACTAATATTTTAGTTGTTATTCAATCATTAATTAATATAAACATCATTATCTGAAAGAAATTGATCCAGTATAGCTACAAAAAACCACTAACAAGGAATAATAATAAAAATAAAAAAAGAGTTTCTTTTGGTACGAGGTGGGGGAGATTGAAGTTTGAAGAGTAATGGATATTGATGATATATATCAAGTCCCACTAGTCCTTTGTTCGGTCATCCTCCACTATTCCGTGTTTGCCGCCAGCTGTCTGGCCACCACCTCCACCTCTTTCAGTTTCTCTGATCAGACCTCCATCAATCTGTAACTGTCATTATCTAACACTTCTTTTTTAAATATTGTTTGAAATCTTGTTGACCAAATCATCGTATTTTGAAAAGGATAGGAGTATGTATGTTTTTTTAAAGGCCAACTAACACTTCTGCTCGACTACCCAGGGGGATTCTCACACTATGGACAGACCCTCACGACTACCCAGTGGAGGACCCATATGTACCTCGAGCAACTGGGTAGCCGAGCCCGCCCATGTAGTTTCCGAACTAGGGAAAACCCAACCCCTCAGCCGCCCAAAGGCACGGCGGTGAAGAATTGGTAAATCCCGGGTGAGATCAGGACTCGAACTCGTGACCATAGGCTAGGTGTAATCCTTCATTTCTCATTATGTCCCTAAAATTTCTCCCGTGGGAATCGAACCCGGGTCACCCAAGGGGGAGCCCGGTCCGTTCACCATCTGAGCTACCAGTGAAGGACTATGTATGTATGTATGTATGTATGTATGTATGTATGTATGTATGTATGTATGTATGTATGTATGTATGTATGTATGTATGTATGTATGTATGTATGTATGTATGTATGTATGAGTCAAAAGTTGGGACTGTCGTGATGATTTTTTTAAGTTGTGATTAATGGCGGCAAATTGGGGCGATTATTGAAATCCAATTTCCCTATAGTTTTAAAGAAAACTATTGTGAATTCATAGATTTTTGTGGATGAAGAATGTGATGTGAGAGGGTTTTAAATAAAAAAAGAAATAAATTTGCGGAATAATGATTTTTAGTTAAACTATAAAGATGAAAATAAGTAATGTAACGTAAATGCTCTAAGATTAATGTTTCGAGTCCACTGTCTAATTTAACTGGTAAGTTGAGGGACGATTCAATCAACTTCCTTTCACATTTATTATTAGGGGAATTGGATTTTGATAATCTCAACGTTGGCCTATTAGCCTAGATTATTCTCAACTCAGGAAACGTTTACAAACAGTCCCAACTTTGAAGATATTTAACTTCAACGATGTTATACTAACTGAAAGTTAACCCAGTTAGTTTTTGCATAGACTTCTTATGTGGCAAAAAGTTTAAAGTTTTGATGTCGTAGACTAATTATGTCGCAAGGTTTTGATAACATAGACTTCTTATGTGGAAAAGGTTTGATGATGTAGACTGCTTATGTATTAATCCACGTCAGATAAACCTAAATGGGTTAACTTTAAATTAATATAAGATTGCTGAAGGAAAATATGTTTAAAGTTATGACTACTAGTAAACATTCCGTGAGTTTGTATTAATGCCAACCAATAAAACAAATTTGGTATTACTAAAATCCAATTTAGCTTATCAGTAGATGTTGGATCGTATATCAATATACAAACGTGATAAAAGACAAAAAAAAAGCAAGGATATAAGAGAACGATTCTAACTTTAAAATTGATTCCTCCAATAGATACGTAGGATAAATAAATATTACTATAAACAATTTCTAACTATATGTAATCAAGATAACAACCCTTGAAACTAAGAAAAATTTAACCTACAATAATACCCTAATAATTATGTAACAATACCCTTCTCCTTAATTATTAATCTCAAGAATCACAAAATAACAAAAACAAGTGAAGTATCCAAGGACTCGAATTGGGTCGGCTCGTTTCACACTAGGTTACTTTTATTGGTGTCATTTCTACTTTAGCAGACATTTGTGTTCAACTGGTTTGGAACTACTGATGGTGCGGTTTTTTGCAGTGGTACACATGCGATTGTTGGTGCCCGTTTTGGGCATGGGATTGGGAGGTTGAAGGCGCTGCTAGCGTAGATTTTTGACAATATTTGGTGCGATTTTGGTGGATGTTATGGTATTGGGGATAGTTTTAGGTGTAAGTAAAGCATGCAACACAGGTAGTAATATTTTGTAGGTGGGGGGGGGGTAGGGTAGATGTGGGGGGTGGTGTGGATGAGACAACTTAAGCTTGATTTGGATTCATCCAAATTTGATCCAATCCCATTGCCCTCGTTATCTACTCTTGTTTCATCATTGCAGTGCGAGTGGACAAGAGATTGGTAGTGACTTGCTCGTGATCTTTGATTGCCTTGTTAACATCAATGTATCTAGCGTTCGTGATGGTGGTGTGATAGAAATCCAATGGAGGATAGGAATAAGTCTAGTAACTTGATAGGTTTAAGCTAATTAAGAGACAAACTAAAGAAAAACTAACATTGTGATTGCCAACTGTGTTATTGTTTCTCTATGATCATAAGGGCGTGAATGATAAAATGAAATTATTTGACCTAACTCAAAAGATTTAACAAGTGATTATAAGTTGTCAAGTACATACCAATATGACACATATTAACCATATATTAATTACTGTAACGCCCCAAATTCCTTCAACACGTTTAATTACCAAAACACGCCTTATCAAGAGGCATAGAAAAGAAAAACGATTAAAATTTTTAAACTTCATGTGATCAACCCTTTAACTTGATTTAAGTTGATTAAGAATCCTAATATCTAATTGAACATAAAGTAACTAGAGGGACTGGTTTGGGACAATTAGTAAACATGGATGAAAGGGGGGCTAATATGACAAGGGAAGGAAACTCCCCTTGTTCATTCTCTGCAAACGACTAAAACACACACACCACACACTTTTCACACACACAAACTCATCCATAGCAAATCTGTCCCAAGTTCAGCCAAGATTCAAGTAGTTGCAGCTTGCATGATACAAAATTGAATCATCTAAGGCCTATTTCATCTCTAGGTAACTCTCACATCTTCTAATTTTGTGTAAAATAGCTTAATTGGTAATGGATGATGCTTCAATGAATCATGGTTTGTCATTTTACTAAATTGGAAAAAGGAACCCTATGTCTAGGGAGCCTTAAAAACATAAATAATCATAGATGATCATGTTAATGCAGCTCACATGGTATGATTCATGATGGGTCTTGTAGGTCGTATGTTAAACTTTGGATTCTTGGCATAATGTGTGAAAGAGATCTTAATTATGGACCATTATTGTGATGATTCTAATTGTTGATAGACGAAACTAGGAATTTGGATGATTGATGAATCATGAACATTATGAAAATTGAATTAGGTTTCATCTTGATGGACACCTAGTAAACAAATTGACAAAATGTCGTAATGATACTTGATTTCATTTATTGTGTGTCATGAATCGTCATGCTTGGTAGAACTTGTGTGGTTATTCAAAAACCGAGACTAATCGATTACACGGATGTTTATGTGTAACGTGACATCTAGGTACTAAGCAAGAAGCATCGGGAAGCCAAGCGGTAAGGGATTTGAAGTTAAAGGCCCACGACTAAGGTAAGTCGATCTACGACTTAGTCAACATAGCTTTACGTTAACTATGTCCTTGCGAATATTGTTGTAGTCTAGTTGGAAGGTTGTGGTTCCCAATGTGGTTCACGTGTTGTCAAACTATGTGTAAACAAGTCACTAGGACCGGGCAACGGGTTATTCCGCGAGTGGCACACGTGGCCACGGGCGGAAAACATAGCCTCAAGGGTAGGGTGACTTGGAGAAATGCTCACCTTCCCGAATCAATACATGATTGGGTAGTAAATAACCCATGGCTTTTAGTTGGTAACCACGTGTAGTTGCAAAGCCAAGTTGTGTATGAATTCGGCTATTGCACGACCAGTTGATGGAATTCTTTAGGAAATTTCGCTTTTGGAACTCCTTGTTGTAGGTTAAATTGGTTCAACGCTTCGAATGGCACTTCATCAATGTGCATTAGATGGTGTTGAATCATGTTATAGGTTGACATTGAGTTAACGGGTCAATAGCAATGGAGGTTTGTTTGCACCATGAAAGGAATCGCTAGAATCTAAATCGAAGCCGATTGAGTTACCAAAATGACCAGTTATCGGCGAGGCTCCTTTGTCTAAAAGGATGGGTTTGCATTGTTTGATAAGTCGGGAGCGAACCGGGTAGTTTGGCTGCAAAGTGCAGCAAGAAGGAATGCATTTTGGCCTGGTCCTAACAATCGGCTTTCATGAAACCCCTCCACCGTAACCTACGGCCTGACCACCAAAAACAAACAGCAGCAGCGAGTCTTGCTGCCGTAAGCTACGGCTGGGGGCCGTAGCTTACGACGGGTTCTATAACCCCCACCAAGCCTTGTTTTGTTCATTTTTAACATGTGTTAATTCTTTTCTAACATACGTTAATTCAGTGCAAAGTTATTATTATCAATTCTAAATGGGTTTTAATGCATGTTTGACCCTAGGTAAGGCTCGTAGAAGATACGAAAGATGACAAGCTTGCTCCTCTTTTGAAGATCAACGCATAGATAACCTCGATGCTTTTGCAACTTGTGTTCTTTTTTATTGTGTTCAAGTTTCATTATACAACATGATAGTTATTCCAATGTTAACCAAAACTTGTTAAGCATCTTAAACTCGTTCCAAATGAACCCGATTTATGGAAGTTTTAAACGTCAAATCTTAGTTAAATTTTGAATGGGTCTTACAATTACTAATTTAAAAGCCTCTTCACAAAACACTATTCAATTTTGAATGTCTAATGTGTCAGTGTCACTTGACATCCACTAGCCCTTTATTTTTTTATTACTACTTATCATGAACCCTCAAGTTTCTTTCTCTTACACTTCATACCCCAGAAAAGTTACAAGATGACCTCTCCACTTTCATTGAGCTTTTTATTTGAACCTTCAACTTTCTATTTTTGACTTAGTTATTTGGTTAACGTTTTGCGAGTTCATAAGCTATGTATGAGTGTGGTTTAACATTTTTATATCTATTTTTTTGTTCATTTTAACAATCCCAACGCAACGCACAGGCCTAAGTCGGGTTTGTTATTCTTTTTATGTTTTACGTTTTGGTCGAATTTTCGCTAATTAACGCACACTTTTTTACCATAATGTTTATGTTTTGGTTTAAATTTAGCAACTTAACATGCTACGCGGTGTCTATTTTTTGCGGTTTAATAGTCTTTTCTGTGTTTTACGTTTTAATCTTTTTTGCAAGTTAATACGCTGCAATGCACGTACATGTTTCAATGTTATTACCGGAGGATTCGTCGTGACATGGATTCTTTGACATTGAAGAGCCCCACGCCACTAATTTTTTGTAAGAAATGAATAAGTTCGTTATAAATGTACCCAATATGATTTACATGACACAATATCTTAACTAAAAACATCTATGAAATTCATATAATATATAATGAGAGAAATATAGGGAGTTGATAAGTAGTTGCATAATCCTATTCTAAATATATTTATTACCGTGTAAATTGAACAGTGTTTGCATTAATTATGGTCTGGCCCACTTTTTTTTTGTTTAGTTTTTATACAAATGTTTTCAAAATATAAACAGCTTTTAGATGTTGGTGTATTGGTTGCGGTATGTGTTTCTTTCGGCCGTTACCTGGGTTCGATCCTTGGTGGACCGGTTTTAGTTGGTTGGTTTTTTATTTTAGTTGTTTTTATATCCAAATAATGATGTATGCCATTTTTGTAGATCATGAGGGCTTTTTCGTCTTTTCATCTAAAACACTTATACCCCTTCTCAATCTCTCTAGGTTACGTCCACCTCTTCAGTTTTATTTCCCACAACCTTCTCCAAACCCTTACCTACCTTCTCTCTCACTATTCTCTTTGGTCTGCATGCCTACAATGATCTCCGATTGTCTCACCAATCACTTATTTCGATATGGTTTTACCCATCATGATGGGTTTCAGGGCTGAGGATGAAAGGGTTTTGGGGTTTTGCAGATGGTTGTTGAATACGGGGTGTTTCGGTGGTGGTGGTGGTTGGATGGTAATGATGATGAGGATGACGGTGGTGGTGGCTTGGTGATGATGATGGTATGTGTATATTATTACCGTTATTATTGTTATTATTATTATTGTTGTTGTTGTTATTATTATTAACATTTAGAAGAAATGAAACATGTAGATCTGTTTTCATAAACGTGTGATTGAACCGCCGTTGCCGGTGGTTTTACACCCATCCGTGGCGGCGGTGGGTGGTGCTTGAGCTGTTAGTCTCTCTGTCTCTGTTTTTGCTTTAAATGATTCGTTTCTCACTGTCTTTGATGGTTGTCTAGGGCTGCAATTGAACCGCCAATGTCGGTGGTTTCATACCCATCCGTGGTGGCGACGGTTCTAACAATTACGTTATATAGCGGTGGTTGAGCTGTTATGTTTGATGATCATTGTTGCGTTTTTTGGTTTGGTTTGCCGTCGTTGCCGGTGAGTTAGTGACCATCGATGGCGGCGGCGTTGTGGTGATTATTGTTGGAGGTTTATGTGTGGGGCTTCGATTGAGCCACTCTTCCCGGTGGTTTGGCAGCCATGCATTTCAATGGTGGTTGTTCAGTCTGATTGTAACAGCCAGATTGATACAACGGTTGAACTGATGTGTGTCAAATAGAGTATCACCCGATGATCATTATGAACATTCTTAATTTCTGTGGACAAACATGAAGCACCTACGTGTGCAGCCACATGATCTAAGCCTACCATTTTAGCCGTCGTTGCCAGTAGTTTGACAACTATGCATGGCGATGGTTGTGCGTTCTAAAGGGTTTGCTGTTTCTTTGTTTGGGTATTATGATATCGTCTGGCTCTTTATATTGAGCCGTTTTGTTATGCTTGCGTAACTAACATTGAACAGCCTTGCATTAACTATGCTGTTGTCGTCAGCAGCCGTTGTTTGTGCTTACTGTCAGGGTGATATCAGTGGTAATACATAGTCGTCGCAACCGGGTTATTTGGCTATGATACACGAGTGTTTGTTTTGCCCACCATTTTGTGTTGCTTCTGCTGGGCTAATGTGACACTGGTCAACTTACATGGTTATAAATATATTTAGTTTACGTATCTACAACTGCCACATGCTCTCGCTGCCTGCAAAAGGCGGCGATTTTGCTCCTATTTTCAGCCTATTCTTTTTAACGTTCAAACAGGTTATGATGATGAGTTTTATATGTACGCAAATGATTCTGACCAAACATGAGATTATCCGTATCTTGGAGGGGCACCCGTGATGGTCGTGTGACTGTGTTTGTTTTCACATGGCAACCGGTATGAATGCAGCCATGGCGGATTAATCCGCTTTGTTTGGTTGATTACAAATCTCATTCTGAGCCTCATAATCGTTTCACTCATTGTTTCAATTGTTATGTAGGTGTATTTTAGTTGTTACTTATAAACTTTGAGGCTTCTTTCGGTGGCTATGATCATGTGTTGGTGTAGCGGTTGTGTTTAGTGGTTTGCTGGTACGTGGGCTGGGTTCGAATCCTTGGTTGCTGTTTTTATACTGATTAATATGGTATTAGTTACTTAAATAACCCTGTTCAGCCACGTGTGTTGTTAGGTTTATGTGTTAGGACATGTGTTTAAAATGATCTGCATGCTTGGTTATTGTCATGAGCTCTTACTGTAGCATCATAAGCTCTTTTATAACATATAAATAAACATAAGTTGCTGGTCAATTATTTTTTTACTCTGTTGTGTACAAAGGAGCTATGTAACTCTTATTTTTTAATGAGTTTGGTGCCAAATCAGTGTTGTTACATTCGCTGGCTGTTGTAAAACAATGCAGATAAGCTATTGCTGTTTTGCATATTGTTGTCTGTATAATAGATTTTTTGCAAAGATTTATGTTTGAAGATAATTGTTAACCTTGATGTTGATGTTTAAAAGAATGCTGCTTAGTTATGCGCAACCTGCCCTGCATGCAACATTATGTCACTTTTATAACTGTCAGGCTACATTGAACCTGTTTATCCTGCGTATTGTCTCAGACCATTGTCTTGAGTACTATACCCATGACAGTGGTGGTTTGCTTAGGTATTTACAACCGCCGCATCGTCTAACCGCCTGCAAAAGGCGGCCATTATGTAGCTGCTTGGGTCTTTTTTTTTATTGTTAAAACAGGCTATGATGATGAGTTTCTGTAAGACCCTAACCCGTAAACATGAGATTTGTCATTTAAATTTCTGAGTTTAGGCCTTAACTAAAATCACTCCCGATTAAAACTTTGGTAACTACAAAAACATAACTCAATGAATCCCACCAATTTTTGTTTTTACATTTTATCTACTAAAAACTTGTATTACAGTTTGTGTTTTAAACGGGACGGTCTATTGCGGAAGCCTTTTAAGTGTTCGGGTGTGTTTGGTTCTCTCGTGACTTGATCCTTGCTCCAGAACATCCAACAAATGTATACCTAGCACCAATACACAAGAAATGGTTAGTGGGATTGATAATAATAATGCATTAGATTGGTGGAAGTGTCGAAACACGTCAAAACGAAACGATCAAGTTTGAATGACAAAACAAAAATTTAGGAGTTTACACGCGCCGTAAGCTACGGCTCTGACCGTATCTTACGGTCTGGGGCTACGGCTCTGGAGCTTGTTTTTAGCTTTAGCCTTCATTTTCTTGCTTATTTTCCCCCGATCTTTGGATGTTTTTAAATCATGTTCAAACCTCTTCTTAAAGGCATTTGGGGACTTGTTTAATAGGACTTAATGAGTTATTTGAAAGCTTCTAAGCCCTCTCGGACTTAGTTTGATTACAATCCCATGATTTGAAAGCTTCTAAGCCCTCTCGCATTAAGCTTAGTTAGAATAATACTTACCGAATTAGCCTTCACACCTCTTAGGGGTTGTTTTCGAATTGAATTCACTTTGCCCAAAGGCTTTTATCTAACTATGGACTTACCGGACAGTGTTGACCCATACCTTGCATCCATTGTGATTACTTAGGCATCGAGTGCCCAATTTCCGAGTGTTCTTCTGCATACATTCTAGATTGAACACATTAGTCTCTTGAGACTCAATGGTAATACATTTACCATTGGACACGTTAACCATGAGATTCCTAAAGCTTAGAATATCGGCTTTGAATGTCGGGTTCAAATGATGAGAAAATCACCATTTGACCCATTAAGGCTAACACCATGCTATCCAAGTTTTTATCTATGGTTCAAGTGACAACAACACTTGATCCGTTTACCAAAATGTCTAACTACTTCATTCCATTGATTTCATTTATTCATTGCAATTAAGACATCATTTTCTACATATCCTTACTAATTGACCCGTTTGATGGATTTCACCATTCGGTCACATCTTATTGTTTAATTTAATACCATAAATCTTATTTTGATACGAGTTCACATAAATCGACCCAATTAAGGGATTTCACTTCTTTGGGGTTTACCTTTATTACCCACATAAGATTAAAACCAATGCATACAACACTCACGCCATATTTATAATCTAATAATGTAAGTAAAACTTACCTTGTATTCACCTCATTTCCTTGCACTTAAGGCTTGTATTCGCTTGACCCGTTTGCTTGTTGATCCATCCTTTCCAAGCTTGCACCTAGCTTGACAAGATCAACCTTCACTATACTCATAAGATTGATCAAGTTAGTCATCATTTTCAATAACTAACACATCTCATGAGTTTATTCACACCATTTCATCTAGGTTTGAGTTTAGGCCAGTTTGACTCCTAAAAGTCAAACTGTCCATAAACATATTCATGTAAACTAGCTTAGGCAATGATGCACACAAGTACTAAGCTTTCATTCCTTATACCCATCTCATCCTAAACAACTTTTAGTGTTAAGGAAATGGGTATCTAGACAATCACATGTGTTAAGTTTATAAAACACCTTATTTTCGCTGCTGTACTTTTTGCGCAGCAGCTGTTCGGGTTTCTTTTACCCCTTCTAAACCCCATAATCTGATTTCGACTTTCAAATACCAAATGTGCTACGTTCAAAGAGCTTTCCAAGCATATAAAGAACGCCTCCTAACGATTTTTGTATGATTTTATATGAATATTTAAAGATCATGTCAGAAACATATTATGTGCAAACGATTTCCTTTTCAGCTGCTGTAATTGACCATTTTGACCAATTTAAACTCCGAATTAGTTGAACATGTTCAAATATGGATTGTGATTCGTTCAAATACCTTTCCAGACGTATAAAGAACACCCCCTAACAATTTTTCTATGATTTTATATGAATATTTAAAGATCAGGTCAGAAAACATATTTTTTTCTAAACAACTTTGCTGTCAAAACTAAAATGTTAACTTTAGATGTTGTTTTGACCCACTACAACTCAGAATTAGCTTCTTATGACTAAATATGAAATGTAATATGTGCAACAAGATTTTCAACGATATAAGGCTCGTATTCTAACTCCTAATAACGAATGAAATACAGCCTTTACAAGATGGTCACCTAGGGCTGTCAAGAGTAACGAATTTCATACAATTTTACACTATTTGACCCAATTCAAGTTTCATGTAGGCATTTTATCAAACACTTCATGTGCACCCTTTTTGCAAGTGAATTCTAAGCCTTATGAACTTCTCAAACTTTACCATTTGACTAGCTAATCATCAACAATTGATCACTTTGATTTGTAAGTTGTAACATTTAAAAAGCATAAAAATAACAACTTATGCAAGATTTTCACCATATCCTTGTATGGTTCATATCTACCGGCAAAACCCCATTTAATACATAGAACAATTCTTCCACTAAAATCTGATTTCAAGCCACCCTAGGTTGTTTTTGTCACATGATTATGTGCTATTAGGCTCCCTAATCATGAGGGTAACCTTTATACTCCTATTAATCACGTTTTTGATAGCACCCTAAAATCTCATAAAGATAGTTCATGAAAATGGATCAATTTAGGTCAAATAAAAGAGTACCTTGGTGATTGTCATGCCTTAGATGATGAGAAATTGCATCTTGCATGAGATTTGTTCTTGCTTTGGCTTGGATTGCACAAGATTTATGAGTTGTAGGTGTGGTGTGTGTGTTTTGTGTGTGTATTTTCATCCTCTGATTAAAATAATCGATGCACACACATACACTTATGCATTTTATATATATATATATATATTTTTTTTTTATGTTCAGTCAAGTTTGATGACTTGACCAGTTTAGCCCTCAATATCACACAATTGTTTTACCAAGTTAACCACAAACTTAGTCCCATTTAAGTGTTTAAGCCTTGTCTAGCTTATAAAATTAATGTTTAATTCCCTCGATTAGGGAGCTTCGTATTATTTGTTATTCGTTGGAGTAATTAAACCCAAAGCATTCGTATTAGCATAAGACGTGTTTGGAAAAATTTGGGTGTTACAGTTTCTATGCGCACAAATGATTCTGACCAAACCTGAGATTATTTTTATCTTGGCGGGCAGCCGTGATGGTTGTGTGGCTTTGTTTATTTTCACACAGCAAGCGGTATAAATGCAGCCATGCAAATTAATCCGCCTAATTTGATTGATTACAGATGTCAATCTAAGCCTTTGAATCGTTTCAGAAGGTAGATGATGCTCTATTTGAATGATTACATTTGGCGCATATTGAGGTTGATATGCCTCAAAGTACTTATATTATTATTATTATTATTATTATTGTTATTGTTGTTGTTATTATTATTATTATAGTTTTTTCATCAAATTCAACCTTTTTTTATACCAACATTTCATGTTTGGTTATGATATCATTAATTATCTTTGATAAATGAAAATCTCCAACCTAATTGGCGCATTCTTTTAGACTGGCTTTTCGCAAATGATTTTTAGCCTTCGTTGTTGTGTTATGAATGGTCTAGGTATTTCTTAATCTTTTAGATCATTAAAGGTTAGAAATCATTTGCGGAAAAGTCAGTCGAAAAGATGTGGCAGTTAGGTTCAAGATGACAACCATAAAAATATACAAATCCGTTGGAATAGGCGATACGGTGAAATGTGCAGGTTATATTATTTTGACGCATTAGAATCTTATTACATTTTTATTTATTCTGCATTAGAGGACACTTTGGCTATCTATCTCCTAAGCTTAGGTATGTTGTTCAACCTCAAAGCAATAATCTTTAGACTTTTTTTTCTCTCGTATTGTTTCTTGATGATTAAAGTTAGCCTTAAATCTAGGTATAATATGTCCATATTCCTTGGACTGTCTGCTTGATTATTATTTAAGTTATAAGTTTGCAATTTGGGAAAACAATAATATTACCCTTTTTTTAAACAATTGCTAGCCAAAAAAACTCATGGTAGAAAGGTCTTAATACTACTCATGATGAAGAACCAGCTAATGCATTACTGTTGTTAATGGCCTAGAGTTTCGTCTCTCCAGCTGAAAGAATGCAGGCTCTAGAGAAACAAAAGAAAGCATGATGCTGGGTTAGCAAAAATCTACATCCTAATTTCTTTTGGTTTTCTTTGGAGCCTTCATTCTTTCAATTGAAGAGATGAATTCTAGACCATCAACATCAGTAATACATTATTGCTTAATCATGATCAACAAGATTAATTATCTAAGGTAATTGTCTACCATGAGATTTTCTAGCATTGTTTGCTTCCCGAAAGGAAAATAGTTGTTTTTATAAATTGTGCCCTCAAGTAACTAGAAATATATAATTAGCTACACGGTTAAAGCAATATGCATATTTTGTTCCTAGGTTTAATTAGCACTTCGATCATCAGGAAACTAGGAAAAAAAAGTCTAAGTATTGTTGCTTTCAACTCATTTGCAGTTCAGGTTCAGCTATCACATGCGAATAAGTCAAAACATATATTACCATCAACAAGAGCTTAGGCTACAACAATAACAGGTTACTTTAAACTATAACCTTTTCCCCTATTTTCTACTTTAATGGCGTTGATCTTGCATAACTTTTAACATAACTAGATTAATTAACAGATAAAAACGTTTCTATTGCAGGAAAAAAAAACGTGGATCATCAGCAGATACAACATACGATGTACTTTGTTTTCATTTGTTTTTTATCGTTGTGTTATGTATAACAAATCGTTGATTAGAAACAATTATATGTAATATCAATATACTAACCCTAGCACGTTGTTACTTTCTTATTTACCCTTGATATTCAAATTAAAGTTAGAAGCCTTCTTACAAAACAAAATTTAAAAGGCGCGCAGTGCACGCCTTGTATGACACTAGTTATTTTTAATGTAAGAAAAGATAATCTTAATATTTATCATAAGAACATCCACAATAAGCATGATTTTTGGTGTAGTTTTCTAGTGCCACATGGCAAGTGCCCATCAATTACATTTTTTTTCTCACTTTCATCTACTCCAAATCCATTAAAATTAAACATAACTTCTCTCTCATCTCACTACAACGAACTGAGCGGCGAAATGCCTTTTAGCGGCGACTGTTGCCGCTAATGCTTTCGTCGGCAAAGGTCCGTTATTGATGTCCCCGCTAAAGGTCCGTTTTCTTGTAGTGTCTACTCTCTCCTAATCAATATCATATATCTATTTTAAAGTGTATTTTTTGAAGAATCATACAATACATCACATACTCTCCTCCGCATTATCCCCACTTTCATCCACGTCACTCTCTCTTAAAAAACATCCTAGAAACACCTATTGTGGGTGCTATAATAAAAAGAGATCGATGCACATGAAGTTATGTGTTTTTATAAGGTTTTTTTTATAATTTTTTTTTATCCAACAGACCTCAATGATACATGTATCAAAAGGTATATAAAAAAATAAGTAGTTTATGAAATAAACTCATATATGGCGATGTTTTTATAATGATGTTTAAAGAACTTTTTCATCATAGACAAATTTAGTATTCATTTATTTAAAGGAAAAACTTTGATAATTTTATAACATAAAAAAAGTGTGAATGATGATCACATTTTTTTTAATAACAAAACTATTTTATTCCATAACTAAGAAAATTACATCAAGATAGCGGGCAGACGGGCAACAAGCTGCGCCGCCACCCCCTACCTGAATAGCAAATCCTAATCTACTAAAAACGTACCTTTGCCCACCCGAAACCGAGACACTACTATGAATGACCCGCTGGGCCATGGTCAGGAAACGGATAGCCTCCGGTGCCAATGAGCCAAAAGTATCAAAGGCCAAGTACAAAAACGTGTTGGTTTTCCTCGCAGCGCTTTTGCATGTTTTTCTACCTCTTTGCCTCTGCTTTCCGCACCGATTGCCCAGTTACAAAGCCACTATCCCTCAACCCAACTAGAGGAGATACACCCGTCAAGTCAACACATGCATGCTTTCCCCCTGCCCACCCAAAGACAAGGAGATCTGCTGGTCGTCGGGTGGATCTCCCTTCTGCTGGATCCGAGAGGAAGTTCACAGGGGCCTCCTTCTTGGCTGAGATCCCAGCCCGTCTTAAAATGTCCCACAGAATATCTCGAACCCAATCATGGCCGATATTTGAAACCGGGTAACTCCTTACAATGAACCACATGTTTCCCCGTATTCATCCAAGCAGGCCTTACGGCAAATCGGACAGATTTCATCCTCCTTGTAGAACAATTTATTATAAACCTTTAAAATATTAGGATACATGAGAAAAACCACATGCAAGCATGCACATCTCTTGTCTCTCAATTCATTGATTTGTTCATA